>JASSUY010022305.1:0-38489 GCA_032466535.1 Forpus xanthops
AGAATCCGCTCCAAGATTTTGCCAGGCACAGAGGTGAGGCTGACTGGTCTGTAGTTCCCTGGCTCATCCATTTTCCCACAGGCTTTTGGCTTGTATCAGAATTAGTGAGGCCAGCAGGGCCAGGGAAGTGATTGTTCCCCTGTACTTGGCGTTGGTGAGGGGGCACCTCACTGCAAGCAAGACATTATGGTGCTGGAGTATGTTCAGAGAAGAGCAACAAAACTGGTAAGGGTCCAGAGCACAAGTTTTAGGAGGGGTGGCTGAGGGAACTCGAGTTGTTTAGCCTGGAGAAAAGAAGGCTTAGGGGAGACCTTATCCCTGTCTATAACTGCCTGAAAGGAGGCTGTAGAAAGGTGGGAGTTGGGTTCTTCTCCCAAGTATCAGGCAACAGAACAAGAGGAAATAGCCTCAAGTTGCACCAAGGGAGGTTTAGATTGAATATTAGGAAAAATTTCTTCTCTAAAAGTGTGGTCAAGCATTGGACCAGGCTGTCCAGGGAAATGGTTGAACCACCATCCCTGAGGGCATTGAAAAGACGTGTAAATGCGGCACTTAGGAATGTGGTTTAGCGCTGAACTTGGCAGTGCTAGGTGATTGGCTGGACTTGATATTAAAGGTCTTTTTCGAACCTAAACAATTCTATGATTCTATAAGAAAGAACTGCCTTGGCAAATCAGAATACTAAAGCAATACTATGCTGTTGCTAGGCAATAACTAGACAGTTTTTGTGCAATTTTCTGCCTTCTGATGGCTGATGTAACTGGTCTAGATTTTTTATCTCATGGAAGTCCTTATCTGGACAATATATGGAAAGAGACAAGGCCGGTGAGATAACAGGAGTGGTACAATTAGTATTAATTAACCTAATACAGCAAGAATACATGCCTTGCATTGTTTGACAAATCCTAGCTGCTTGTTCCAGAATTAAAATATAAACAATTTAAAGAGTCAAACTGCT
Organism: Forpus xanthops; assembly: GCA_032466535.1. Classification (NCBI taxonomy): domain Eukaryota; kingdom Metazoa; phylum Chordata; class Aves; order Psittaciformes; family Psittacidae; genus Forpus; species Forpus xanthops. The sequence goes on from JASSUY010022305.1 coordinate 959, forward strand.
TCTGAGATGAAGCAGTCCCTCAATTTCGGATGCTAAAAAAGAAAATAATAAGATGGAAGGAAACAAAATAATAAAGCGCATCTATAATAAAGATGTGGAAACATTTAAAGAATCATGTGTTTTTTCAATGTAAGTAAATAACTGTTTCCAAGTATCAAGAATATAAGGTTCTCTGTAGTGTAGTAGTGTCACATGTTGATCTGTGTCACTCTGACCTCATTCTTAGTATATATTCAACCTAGAATGTGCTCTTTGCCTTTTGCAAAATAGCATTATTCAAGTTATTACATTTGCTGGTGTGAAGTCTAAAGTACAACTTAACTTAGCAAATACTAAATAAAATTGAAGTGATTCCAAAGATTAGAGACTTCCTGTAGCCAGCAGCAGGTATAATGCACATGCAGCTTGGCTTAAATATTTATTTGTTGTCATTATTTGGTCTGAAGGACTAATTTTAACTTAGACACGTGATAACCAGAGGGGTTTTCTTCCAGAACAGTAACATCAGAAGGGCTTCATAAATAGAGTCTGGCATACAATTAAATTTTTTGGAGATACTAGGTAAACTTTTCACTCTGATGACAGGTATGTTCTTTCTGACATCAGTGTGCCTTTTGTGAATCTTGTTTTTTGAGTAGGTCAAAAGATCTAAGCCTTAAATGAAGCAGGCTGTACCAGACACAGATTTTTATCACCAGTGGGATCACGATCTTGCAGTGTATATTGAATTTAAGTTTAATACTGTAATGGATGGAACTTCTAATAAAAATTGCTAGATGTCTTGTGGATGAGTAATAAAGAGTAGATCACAGTACAGGACTTCAAGAACCCACAGTGCCAATGAATTTCAAACTATATTGGATTTATTTTATCTTCTGGCATTGTTTTTTTGGTTTGGAAAACTTAGAATAAAATTCAGGCCTTGCCTATTATTTAATTACTTTGCTACATTTTTTGGCACTTTTTTAGTAGCTTAATAGGTAGTTTGCATAAAATGCTACCACTGTTAAATATCTGTACAGCTAGGAACACAGTGGTGTTTCTTCTGTCCTCATGTATCACTTAAATGGAGATAAAATAGTGATTACCCTTACTCTCTAGGAACATAGACTTGGATTTACTTTCGGCTTTTGCTACATACGTAACCATTTTGGCAGACTCATTTAGGTGTTCAGAAGATACCAATACTTGCTGTTACAGTTACTCTGACTTTAAGTGGAGTTTTATTTTACAGTCTTGTCATTAACCTGCTCATCTCTCACCAGCAGTAAATATGAGCAATCCTGTTATCCTGGCAGACAAAAAAACCTCAAAATGCTTGAAGCCATTAGCTGTTGTATGACATTTTTCTGCAGTGGTTATTACCGATATGGAGTTTCCTTATCTTTTGAAAGCAATAGAATGGTTTGGGCTAGAAGGGACTTTAAAGGTCATCTAGTTCCAACACCAAGCAGCTAGATTCATTGCATGTAAGAGTTTGTGGGCATGTGTCTATTGCTTTCACCTTTCCCAGAGAAGTGGAAACCTGTTTGAGACTGCCATGGGTGGCTTAACAGCAAGGTCACCATGCTTGCTGCTAAATTTCCTTTCAAATGAGAGATAGCATGGTACAAATTTTGGAGAAGCGTGATGTGTTGCAAGGGCTGAGTGATACTGTTCCTTTTCTGGGAAATACTGTGTGTTTATTTTCCTACATTATTTAATGCCATACACAGATTGTCAGTTACCTGTCTCCCTTCCATGGGACTCCTAGCAAAATCATGGTGAGATTGATGAATTAAATGGCCTTTCAGGTGTTTCATAGGATCTCAACTATTGAATTTGATCTGGAATACTAGTGACAAAAAAGCCTTTAAAATGGCAGAGGGAGAATGAAATAAAACAATTACATGGAAATAAAGTTCTTCAGACATCAAAGTTCATATGCTGGTAGGAGGTTTCCTGTCATACTGATTAAATACCTCTAAAACCCAGCAAGTTCTCCTAAAATAGATGCAGTTTCCTTGAGCTGCATGGATAGTTACATCCCTTGTTGTTATTTCTGTTATTAGTATTGTTATTACGCTATATTCTGCAGCATATTTCATGTCAGCAGTCCCAGCAATTGAAAACCTGAAGTAAGTAATTATTAATTTCTACAATAACATATTGCATCATAGGTATACAGAATTCTTGAGTAGTAGTAAGCTTAAGAAAGTAACTAGCTTACACACTGCATGAAATCACAAAGGAGAAGGACACATTAAGATCAGCAAGGAAGACAGAAAAGCCTGAAGTTTTCAGTGTAGAGTGACTATGACCTTTAAAAAGTTTTCAGAAGTTTGTCTGCACTCAGAACAGACATCCTGTGAGTAAGTCACACAGTTCTTTATTTCACTTCTTCTTTCTCACCCTCCATATACCTTTTCAGCTTTTGAAAAATGCCTATATAAATGTGCTGTGAATTATGTGTGCCACGTAAATGTTCCTTTTCTTTTTATCCTTCATTAGGACATTGTGATTTATAACAACCAGCTATTCTGTATTATGTCAATTATACCAGAATGGTGGCATTACTCTTTGGATTGAAGCGGACAGATACTGGCAATACAAAGTACATTTTGCTTGGCTAATATTGCTGAAGAATAGCTATGTCCTCCTTTGGGAAGTATCAGCAAGACTGAAGCAAGAACTGTGGAAGCTCTCCTTTCAGACTTCTTGTGATAAAACTGTAGCCTATGCAAAGGAAAGGTTTAGAAGAGGTGGAAGGGGGTTTATTGTGGCAACTTTTAGGGAGACATTCCACGGAAGGTCCAAAAGCACTCCTGGGAAGTCATACTCTGCTGGTCCTAATGCTCTGGAAGGAAGAAGTGGAGACCTATGTAAGCCCTTCTCCTTCTCCTGAAAAGATCTCTGTTACACCATCACAGCCATGTATACTTCTCTGGAGTAAAGCAATTGTAGGTTTGCATGTGCATTAAAAAGAAGGTGTCTTTTATCATGGATTGGAACGAAAAGGTTGCTGCATGTTAGTTATACTGGTGGAGTTTCAGAGCAGCTGCTTGCTACAGCAGGAACACAGACTGAGCAGGTGGGAACTTCTGCAATCTGGAAGCAGTATTGCACAGCTCCTCACTGAAACTGAAATTAAGGAACAGAATTCTGCTTTCAGAATTCTTGCTTTTCAACAGCCAGCTCAGTAGCTGTCATAGTTTGATGATAATGAATTTAGATGGCAATTGGTACCTTGGTCAAAAATGAACAAAAATTTTGAGAGGAGCCAGTTCTGATGAATGCTGTGTGAAAGACAGGAAGGGTCTTAGGCCATTAGTGATGACTGATGCTATAGGAGAAGCATATAAATGATGCACTGAAGTAATACATTAGGGCACACTATGAAGCCACTCTTGACCTGAGAAATATATCACCAATCAAATTCCTTTTGAAAGTCTTCTCTTTACCCATCAAAGAGGACTTGATGGGAATCCCTGTCAAGTTTCCACTTGATATACAGTCCTTAAGTGTTGCTGGATGTTTTAATTTGCAGACATTATGAGACTCGGTGTGGTAATATTTTGTCTGTTAGTGGAAAGGAAAGCTTGTTACTGATATTAGGCCCTTTCTGTTTGGGAACAGATTGTTTTGATTTGGCATATTTTAGAAGAATAGTTCTGAGTTATTTGGAGAAGCACAAGACAAGGTCCTGATGAATTTCAACATAATTATTTCATTATTTAAGACAACAGGATTGCCTCATGTTCAACCCATTTTACTTTGTTTTCTTGAACAAAAATGAATCATTGAGCGGCACAGGCTGAAGTTTCTGATGGTTCCTGTAAATCGTCTTGCTGTCAGTGACACATCACAGCTTTCAAAGGAGAGTATCAGTTGTTTTTTTGCACTTGTTTAACTATTAAAATAAAGTCCTGTGGATGTCGAGTGGAAGCATTTATGTGCCATTTTATGGCTGTATTTTCATCCATGCTACTTTCTTAGGTGGACTTGGAAGTAGAAGAAAGGGGACATTTCTTCTGTCTTGATTTGACTTCCTAGTCTGTCAGGGACAGGTGGACTTTGCCCAATCGACACACTTTTTGCACTAAGTGGGGCCTCTTCACTTTGCAAATGTATGTGACCTCAATCCTTGGGAAATATTACAGAAAGGGTAAGTAAGCTCAACTTCTGAAGTCAATATGAAATTCAGGTACTTGGAATATTTTTCTGATTCCTGTCACAAGGTATAACAGTCATTTTGTGTTTGTCTTCCTGTTCACAACAGAAGTTTTCCCCTTCTTGATTCGTTCTGTGTTTTAGCAGTTAGCTTAGATCAGTCCTAGCATCATTCTGGCAGGCATTGCCCTTACTCACTGACTTGGATTTATCTGTTTTCTGGTGGGCTACCATATTCCGTTCAATATTTTGGATATCCCGAATATCTATGTATTGACATACAGTGTCCAAAGAGTGTAAATGCTTTTCTGCTTTGAGTACATTTGAATATATTATTTAGCTGATAAGATTCACTTCATCTGCCTGTTTCAACGTGTATTAGATTTTACTGTTTTAAGGCCACAGGCTTTTATGAAATCAGATGAAGCTTGTGTCTTATTTTTGGTATGTTGCATAATCTAAGGAATTTAGTCTATTTAAGAAATTGATAGAGCATAAAAAACTGTATCTTGTGCACATAATAACATAAGTAGGAAATGAGGTGCAAATTTTGTACACAAGTTCTAAATTATTTACATTTTCCATAAAATAAGCAGTGCAGAAAAATCCTGCTTTAACTTCTTCCTCTGAGTTTGCCACCTTCTGCCTGCATCCCATTTTGTGTGCCTTGAACAATCATATCATTAGAACAGTCAAGTATTAAATCTTAATGAGGGTAAGGATTTATCTCTTCCATTATAGCTCCCTTAATATTTTTGCTTTCTGTCCTTTTTAGCAAAGTATTATATTTAAAAAGCTGTCTTGTAGATAGGTTAAGGAATCAGTAAAGACATTAGGACATATGTTTAGCTATTCCCTTCCTGCAGAGTTGAGAGAGAGAAGTATGGCCTATGAATCAATGGAAATATAATCTCTAAATATATATATCTATATTTACACACAAATGCTGAGCTTGTCTCAGTAGGTACGTTTCTTTCAGTAGGAACTGTAAGCCTCCAGCTGTCCTCTGGCCTCAGTTTTATTTAAATCAAAAAACAGTTTGGGAAATGTGTTGATTACAGTAATGATGGGTCAGAATACCTTTAATCCAATTTTCATGTAGGATTTTATGCCTTTAAGAATTTTATTACAAATATAGTGTCTGTGTGTAACAAGTGATAGAATAGGAGCGTGTTGCTGCCTGTTTTGCAGCTGGTTAAGCTATGTGGCCTCAGAAATTTAAAGTGTAGGCTGGTAAGTTTGAATCAGTAACTTCGGTAACTGAAGTTCATTAATATCTCAAACCTACCGTTCACTGCTAATGGTCCACAATTTCCTAAAGAACCAATAATGAGCTGATGGGTTTAGGGGAAGAGATGTTATATTCAGATGGCTTTGTTTAGAGAAATCTTTCTTTCCGGCCAAGTCAAATCAATCCTGCTGTGAATAAGCAAGAGGTTTGATGTAGGAAGTCTTTTGCTCTTTTATTTTAAAAATGCTTGCTTCGGGGATGTTTCAGAACACATGTGAGACTGAGAATAATGTACACATGTTGTTTAACATTGGTTTCATTTTTTTCTTGATTGCATAAGTTATATAACTAGGTTTTTCTCTTATTAACAGCTGTCATTTTTTTCTTTCACATATAGTCTGGGTAATATCACATCTATATAAATCAATATAATAATGACATTATTTAAGTATATTATTATTTAACCATTGATCTCTAGCGCATAATTATGTCAGTCATATTTTATAGAGAGTTTCTGTAGACTGTTATAATCATTACAATCTGTTCTGTGCAGAACTGCTGCAAATTACCATTTTCTTGGTATTTCAAGTAGCAGTGGTGTTGTATGGGTAAATAGTAACAGAATCTCTGAATAATATGATCCAAAAGTGTTGCAGGAAATAACGCTTGAAGAATATGCAACAAAAATACTGAATAAATGAATACTCTTTATAGAAGATATTGCAAAAACTTTTTCAAGTAATATAACACAAGAGACAGCAGTGAATTTATGCCTGTAAATGCAGATATATTAATATGCAGTGGTGTCTTTTGGAAACCTTTCAAATGCGCATTTTGTGCTGCCTTGAATTATTTTGCATGTATATTAAGTAGGCATCAAATTGTGCTTAAATCAAAGATAAATGATGGCTATTTTAGATGCCATTTTCTGAGAACTGCCCAAAAAAGGGGATGAAATTGGAAGTTATATGCAATCACGTTTTACCAATGTACAATGATCTAAACCTTATAACATATTAATCTTCTTTTGGATTATATCTAGTCAAAATGAACTCTCTAAATAGTCTTTCTAGCAAGTTTCTTTTGTAAATCACAGACAATTTATGCCAGCACTGATGTTATGAACAACATTTTGTAAATCTCTTCTCAAATAGTTTTCACCCACAATTTTTTAAACACCACAAACACACAGGATATGGAGACAAATAATTTTAGCATTGGTTTACCCATTTCACATCACTGTCTTAGTCTACCAAGGTATTGTACACTGAACACTGTGCCCAAGTTAGTTTAATTGTAGCAGCAACTTGTACAGACCTCTACCAGATAAAATCCTTTCCAAATCATGATATTATCTGTTAAGGCAGGAAATGTAACCTAGAATATGTGTATAAGATTTTTGCTCATTTTCTGTGCCCAGTGTTCTACTTAGTAAGTTTGTTCCTTTAATGCATTAAAGTCTTACAGATTATTTTTTTTAAAAAAACCTATTGATACTCTACTAACAAATGTGATAAGTTTTACCTGCAATTGTGTTTAATCACTAATTATCACAAGCTGTCTTATTTTCCGGCTTGTGGAGGCATGACCAAACCACAGCTAAGACAGAGGTAACCACCACTTTTTGCTTTGCACATGAATCTGCAGCTTCAAAGTAAATTCTGAGGATAAAGGGGGAGGGTAAAACCTTGATCAGGGAGTCCACTGGCAGTTTAAGAATTTCTGAGCATCAGATTTTCTTCTTGCATTTGCAGTATTTCTTTAGCAGCTAGGACACCATGTGTCAACTGACTGTTTTGTTTTTTGGAAAAATTCAAGCAGTATAAGTAAGAATGTGTCCCTCCCAGACTTTTGGAATTTAGTGGTTTATTCCCTAAGGTGCTCTAGCAGTAGTTACAGAAGGAGCATTGCTAATGAGCAAATCCATATTTCTGTGCATTTGAGTTACATGGGTTTTTTCAAAATAAATGCATGCTCTTGAATCCTAGAAAGCCAACTGTGTCCTGGACTGTATCAAAAGGAGTGTGACCAGCAGATTGAGGGAGGTGATAATGCCCCTCTACTCTGCTCTCGTGAGACCTCACTTGGAGTATTGTGTGCAGTTCTGGTGTCCTCAATATAAAAAGGACATGGAACTGTTGGAACAAGTGCACAGGAGGGTCATGAGGATGATCAGGGGACTGGAGCGCCTCCCATATGAAGATAGGAGGAGTTGGGTCTCTTCAGTCTGGAGAAGAGAAGGCTGCGTGGAGACCTGATAGCAGCCTTCCAGTATCTGACAGGGGGCCTCTAGGGATGCTGGGGAGGGACTGTTCATGAGGGACTGTAGTGAATAGGACAAGGGGTAATGCGTTCAAACATAAAAAGGGGAAGTTTAGATTGGATCTGAGGAAGAAATTCATTACTGTAAGGGTGGTGAGGCACTGGAATGGGTTGCCCAGGGAGTTGTGAATGCTCCATCGCTGGCGGTGTTCAAGGCTGGGTTGGCCAGATCCTTGGGTGACATGGTTTAGTGTGAGGTGTCCCTGCCCATGGCTGGGGTATTGGAACTAGATGATCTTAAGGACCTTTCCAACCCTAACAATTCTATGATTCTATGATTCTAAGTACCAGATGCAGAAGTAGGAACAGGGATTTAAATTGTGAGTCGTAACTGTGTAGACCATGGAGCTCTGAGAAGATTCCATGAAGATGATGTTCATATCACATTTTAACCATAGTTACATAAAAGTGAGAGGAGCAGTTGATAAAGTGTCAGGGATAGAGATGTCCAGTATGAAACTCTTTGGATGCTGCTTTTACAAACTACAGAAAGTGTAAAATGTGAAGTACAGAATAGGTCCTGCCTACAACTTCTGTCAGACATAAAGAGGATGTGTTGGGACATCAGCAGTAGAAAAAGAGAGGACTATGTGGATGGAATGGAGAGGAATTGAGCAGCTGGAATTTAATATATTTCGCTAGGAAATGCTGATTATCAAATTATGTTAAGGAATTGCCTTTTTTACTTGGAAGACAATTTGTCTTGGCTAGCCTTTTTAAAGAGAGCGTGTTAAAAGCATGAAGGAACTGAACCATTAAGAAAGTATATTGTACATGAGTTGATGTACATATTCTTTAAAGATGGAATATGGTAGTGCCAATATTATTACTGTCTCAAAGATTTTCTTTTTTTCCCTCTCCGTGGACCATAAGAAATATCTGCAGAATCCTAAGAAAATGGGACTCTTATTGTAGATATTCAACAATGAAATCAATAAGTGATTTAGCTTTGCATCGTGCCACAGTAACTAAGTTTTCTTCAGCAGTACTTTCTTAAGGCTCATTCCAATATTCAGGGTGTTTCTGAGGTGTTCATATAAGGCTTCAGGATGACTCATAAAAACATAATCAGGATATTTCCAGGGGGCTTGAATCCTGCACACTTCTTCCATCCAGATCAAGCATTTCAGCTTCTCATGTTACAGAGCTATTTCATATAGGTCTATAATTGCTATTGATTATATTTTTTTTTTCTTGTGTTTATCATAAAATAAAAGGGCTGATGAGTATGTCTGGTATAGATATGGAGCTGCCAACCTGAAATGTTGAAAAATGATGGCTGTCAGCAACAACCTTTAGTTACTTCCCTTAGGATAATTCCACATATCACACTGACAGGGCATTTCTGCCAATACTCAGTCTAAATTTTAATATGCTGCCCTTACTTGTCATACCTCTCTCTGATACTCTGTATTACTCTTGAGTGTCTGTACCTTTTGAATACTTGTGCTGTCTCTATTTTTTTGTTGTCAGGACTTTATTTCTTTGTTGATCAAAAAAAATATTTGGCCTTCAGTTCTGTGGAAAAGATCCAAAAGATTCAACATTTGCAAAATGGAGTGTTTTCAAAGCTGGTTCTTGGACATTGGTTGTGTTAAAGCCAGCAAATGTCCACACCCAAAACTACTGTACCTCCTGTTCTCCAAAGAATTAATGGAACGTAACATAGCAAGGAAATTGGTTAAAGGCTATAATAATAGGTAGATAGTAACCTCATCTTTTTATCTTACTTTTGAATAATATACAGTACTATAAACCATTTTGGTATGTCTTAATCAGATTTTCTGATTCAAAGATAAAATATGGAGTAATCAATCACAAGTGTGGATCCTTGAAACTGCAATTGAATTGAAAGCCATTTTTTTTTTTTTTTGTTATCAAATGTTGCCTCTTCATACCGTTCGGTGTTCCATATTTGCAAAAAACTCATGTCATAAAGATGACTGTCTTGGGATATCTGCAATTGCATGAGTCAGTAAATTGTTTATTTTCTCAGGGGGAGTTAATTCAGGACATTGAGGAGCTGTTTCCTCCTAATTAGTTCCCTAGAGTCCTCTTATTAAAAAAACACCTTAGGCTTCAAGGAGTCAGTTTGGGGTCATTATTTCTTGATAAATGCACTCACCAACACTCCAGATTTCCCAGAAGGGTGACTGCAGGGTAGAAGAACGTTGTGTTGCATGTTATATTCCATGATTGGTTCAAATTATACAATTTACCCACTGTTTTCAAAAAACAATCCTAAATCATCGGTCAGACACATCCTACTTCCAGTGCTGATGCCAGACAGTCATTTTCCTTCAGAGCATCATTGAACATGAGCTCTCCTCAGCTTGTTTCATACTTTGATGAATTAGGTGGCTGCAGGAACTGTACTGAGATTTGAGGCATTTCATTTGAGTTGTTACTAGTTGTTTCCATTGCAGATAGCTCTGTAGGAAAGGAGTGGGCTACACTGATTTTACTCATACTAGGCAGAGATTATTAACCTGTAGGATTTATCATCATATTTTACCAAACCATTCTGAGATGTCATCTTGTCAGATAGGTCTGCTAATGCCGGCTGCATTATCTTGTCTGGTCTTTGAAAGGGAACCTACAACTAAACCAAAGATGATGCTGGAAGAGGTTGTTATTTATTTAACATATGCTGATGAGACAAGCACTAATATTCTGATGTCCTCAACATAAAAAGGACATGGAACTGTTGGAAAAAGTCCAAAGGAGGGCCATGAGGATGATCAGGGGACTGGAGCGCCTCCCATATGAAGATAGGATGAGAAAGTTGGGGCTGTTCAGCCTGGAGAAGAGAAGGCTACATGGAGACCTCATAGCAGCCTTCCAGTATCTGAAGGGAGCCTATAGGGAAGCTGGGGAGGGATTCTTCATTGAGAGACTGTAGTGAATAGGACAAGGGGTAATGGGTTCAAACTTAAACAGGGGAAGTTTAGATTGCATATGAGGAAGCAATTCTTTCCTGTAAGGGTGGTGGGGCACTGGAATGGGTTGCCCAGGGGAGTTGTGAATGCTCCATCATTGGCAGTGCTCAAGGCTGGATCGGACATAGCCTTGGGTGGCATAGTTTAGTGTGAGGTGTCCCTGCCCATGGCAGGGGGGTTGGAACTAGATGATCTTAAGGTCCTTTCCAACCCTAACTATTCTATGATTCTGTGATTTTGGTCTATAGAGCAATAAATACTTCCTCATAAAGAAAAGTATATCCTTCATTTTAGATTCAAATTTTAGCTCCATCTTATGTAAACATGTTCATTTGCACCCATCACAAAAACTTTCATGCTGTGTAATTATTACATTGTGCTCATTCTTTGATACTTGCTTACCCCTAGAATTCAGGGTTGTCAAGCACAACTTTGTGTTTTCACTTATTCTGAAACTGCTGAACTCAGTCTAACAGTGTCTTAAGTTGATTGAAACACTGGGCTTAGGTTCACAGAGACTAAATCCCATCTATAGCCCGGTGTTTCCTTTTGGCCTTGAGAGACCCCAAGGCAGTTGCATAGACCAGGTGCAGCAAGCAGAATTACAGATGTGAAATGCTGGACTGTAGCAGATTTATATGCTTCTACAGATATAGCCTTATTCACATCTGTGCCAGCCTCACTGCAAAATATTTACAAAACAAAAGGCTGTTAAGTGCTGTAGAGCTGGCTGCTCAGCAGCAGTACCCATCACCCAGGACTGTTTAACCCACAGGTGGTTGTGGAACAAGGCAAATGCCACATTGTGATGATATAACAGGGGCCACTGCAACATCCCCTTTGGAAGCAAATGCCTCTTGGCCCCTCTCTAATTTCCATCATCTTGAAAACTAGTATTTCCGGGATTAGGGTAAGATTTATTGTTTATTTCAGTGGAAGTTTGTTTGTCTGAAGCCTGAATAAAGGCCTGACAATATAATAGAAATAAACTTTTCTACTCCTGGGGAATGTGCCTTTTTAAACACAATGATTATGAAAACCTGTTACAGACATGTCTGTTATGTTTGCAATGATAAGTTATGCTTGCAAGCCTTTCTTGCAGTCTCTGAATTGCATGTGTGTAACACAAGCCCTGCATCACTAAAAGCACTAAAACCAGTTGTAAATAAATAAAATGAGAAGCAGAGAAAAACAGATGCCATGCAGTTAGTACAGTTTAGTATTGAACTGCACTCATAACATCATATTAGATGCCTTATTATATTTGCCCGTCCTGGAAAGAGGCTGGAGCAGCAGTGGTTGGCAACTCAGGCATGTGGAAAATGCAGCCACACTGTCTGCACCCTCTACTGGCTGATGGACAGACCACAGATGGGTTTGATTTTTTTCTCAGCTGTACGAATAATATTCTCAGCCTGGAATAATAATATTTGCCAGCAAACATTTTATGGCATCATTATTAAAAGTAATAGGAAATTTGTGTGTCCTATTTGTCTGGTATATGAAAGAAAGTGAAAGGTCTGAGAAATAGAAAACAATGAATTCTTTTGTCTTGCTACAGAAATGGTTTGTTGAGAACCACTGTGCTCACTTTCTATGGCAAGGGAATGAAAAAGTTTGCCACACAGAAAGAGATTAAGCTGTATTGTGCTTATTCTGAATGCTAGAGAGATTGTTCGTTAAGTTCTGCAAATGCCACGTGTGGAACCAAGACCTTCTAGAAATGTGAAAATTAAAATTCATGGTCATGTCTTTCTGGGTGTGGGATTCAGTTTAGCCCCAGATAGGTATTACTAAGTATTTATATAGATTTAGCTTTCAGATGGTTCTAGCAGATCTTGTATAAAGAGCAACTGAGATTTCAAAGTCCATGTAGAGTGTGTGCTGTAACATGACCATAGTATATAGAGGATAATATATTCTCTTGGGTTATGACATCAATTAAATAATGGGCTTTTAGAATGCTGCAGTTTATTGCCAGAAAGAAATTCACTTTTATTTGTGCTCTTTTTCTCCCTTGTCTGCCTACAGGGGTGTCATCTAAGGCTTCCTTAGGTTGTGTTTTTCCTATCATGGCAGAATGAGGTATCAGCAAATATTTTCATAAAAGAGAGGTGCTGTTTGTGTCTCCACTTTTTCAGTGGGACTTGACAGCTAGCTACTTCAGGTCTGGCACTATCGTATATCTATGTGCAACCAGAGACACAAAGGCACGTAATCTAACATGCACTCATTGCACAGTGAGAATGAAAAATTTAGCTGTTGCTACACTGCTACTAAATGACTAGAATAATAAGAGTTTACAGGAATAATATTAATGGGCTATAAATAATGGCTTAGTTGTACTATGGTGAGATTTTCAGAAATCACAAGTGGTTTGATCTGCCTTCAGTTTACTTTTTAAAAGTTAACTGTATTTTTGAAAGGATTAATGTCCCTCCTCCCTCCTTCCCCCCCAGTTGCCTCAGGTTCCCTCAGTTTGGGACCTCTTTACATGTCTTTTGCTTTGGAAAGTCTTGGCCATTTCTATACTCTTTGCTTTGTCTGTGTGTTCTTGTCTGTACATATCAGTTCTGTCCTTTGTCATTGTGCAGTGAATCAGATTAGCAGACATCACAAGCTTTAAACCTTACTAAGATAAGCAGGTGAATATATTACTGTTTGTACAATGGTATTTTTATATTGATACTATCTCCTGGATTTCCCATCGCTGTTGGGCTGATTAATGCCTGCAGAATACAGCATAATTTCTTTTATGAAGTGTTTTTCTGTTGGTTCATTATTTTCTAATGCTTATTATAGCAGAATTTCATAAGCACATTGTATTGACTCCTCCACAGAAGCAGTTTGTCCTACATGACTCTCTCCTCTTTCAGAGGTTTATCAATGCCCCATAGCTGCACCTGCAAACAACTGTGCCTGCTGATGCCAAACAGCTGGGGCTGGCAGAGAAGGCAGCGCCTGGGCAGTGCCAGAGCTGGCTGCTCTGCAAAGCCCTGCTCTGCTGGCTGATCCAGCACTGCCTCTTGACCTTCCTCTCCGCCTCTGCTTGGGAATCCCTAACCTCCTTCCTCATCCTTCTCCTTTGTATGGGAAGATGGTCTCTATCCTGGTGATAGAAAAATAATAATGGATTAGATAGTGTTAAAACCAAGAACGATAAAATAGTATGCCACCCAGTCACTGGCAAAGCCAGAACAGGATATACCCTGGACTATCAGCTCAGTACTCAAACCCGAGGCTGCAACTCTTCCAAATGCAGCTCACAAAATCCAGATTGGAAGGTGATCTACTGCTTTTTAAGAGTGTTTTCAAATTGCACCTTTTTCCATTGTCATTAATTAAATGGGACTGTATGAGTTTTAATTTACAGATCATGTTGTTTGGCACACCTGAAAAGAAATTTTAAGCAACTTCTTGGCTCTTTTGGAAAGTGGCTGTAACAACAGCCAGGCTAATTATATCGGTCATCAAGATATCAGTGCAGTTGTAACTGGAGGCAAAGACCAAGAGAAGCTGGTAGTAAAATCATGATGGATTTCACAATCATCTTATTACTGACTGATTTAAATAAGTATCTAAACCACATTATCAGTATTGAAAGAGTGTCAAGGTTTCAGCAAGTTCTAATTCACAGGAGTTGAAAATTTCTTGTTTATGAAAAATGACTGGTGAAAAAGTAAAGACATTCCTCAGTAAATGCATGTGGAAAACAATTTACTGGGTTTACTTACAAATGCTAATAATCCATCCTATATGTTAATTTTTCTGATGAAGTTAGGTATTAGGAAACAAAATTCTTAAATGAGGTTCCTCTAATTTCCATTTTATTACATCAGAAATAAAGTTGGCCCATAGTTCTGTGTCATTTGTTTACTTGGTCTAAAATAATGTAAACTGAATGTAAAACTACCCTAGAGCACCAGCTTCCACAGGGAATATTCCAGTGTGTTTTAAAAGTTAGTGAGTCAGAAGTAATGTACAGTATGTACTCTTTTCAACTGTAGATTTAAACTAATTTAATTAAAAAACCTTGAAATAGATTGGTTTCCACATAATATAAACAGCAAACTCTTTGTAGAAATGCTTTTCATAATTAAAATAAATAAAAGTCTAGCCCCATACCTTCCTGCATTTAGTCACTGCAAACCAAGGTACTGGTAGACTGTAAGTTCAAAGAATAACTGAAATTTTGGGAAGGAACAAAGCTGTAAAACTTTTCTGAACTAAAAGTATTCACAGCCACATAAAAAAAAAAAGAAATTGATTTTATTATTATCATTAATTTAATTATTATTAATTCAGCATTCACTGGCAAGCTCAGTGTTGCATTGAGTTGTAATCTACTGATTAAGTTCCAATAAGAACACTAGTGATGGCTTTATCAATATCAGTCATTTAACAGCACCCAAAAGAAAATGCATTTTGGAATCTCACAATAACCATGGGTGGACTGTGCATATTTGAGCATGTAGTAAACATGGAGCAGCATTTAGAGAGGGGCTAGTCTGTAGGATCAGGTTTTGAGTCATCCTTGGATCCTGTTTGCTGCTTCTTCCCTTAAGTGCTGTGTTTCGGAAACATGGTACTTCAAAGAAAACACCTTTGAGAAGTTTAGGCTGAATGGATGTTTGAAAACTTCCAGCAAAGCTTTTAATCCAGTAGGATTCCCCTTCACAGAATGCTTTACCATCTATTAGATCATTGGTCATGGCTTTAATTAAATGAAAATGCAAAATGAATTTGCAGTGCAGAGATGCAACATACCCAATTAAATATTCCAGTAAAAGGTGCTAATGCTGAAAAGTGCACATCACTGATGGACATCCTGTGTGATATCAGAATACAAATCCTAGCATATACCAAAATATACGATTTTAATCGCAGGCCGGGAGAAAGAAAAGGACTGATCCTGTCTGCTGATGCCAGGCGTCACAGAGGAGGTGGCAGTAGGGACACATAGGGTGTGGATAAAGGCCTGGGGACTTCCATGGATGAGAGTACAGTTAAAGTTGGAACCTTTACACTATGTGCATCTGATTTTCTTGACTCTTGATATAGGAAGGTCTGTCCATTCCTGGTTGAGTTCTTTGCCATACAAGCAAGGTATCGTATTTTTTTTAAATGTGGTTGTGTTACTATAAAAGAACAATACTGAAGAAAGAAAACGGTAAGCAAGTAATGATGGTGTTTTACGTAACTGAGGGACTGTCAGGTCCCCATATCTTTGTGTAGAGGTTTAATGGCCTCTTTGTGAAGAGAGATGGCCTCTTTAAAGGACTCTCTTCTTGTCAAGGTTAAACCAAATGAATGGAAGTAACTCAGCAGTTACAGCTAACTGAAGCAGCTTACAGACAGGCGTTATAATTTCATTAAAGCTTTGGCAGTCAGGGCAATCTAAAGTATATAACTGGACAGAGGTGAGTAATCTTAAGTAAGTTTCATGAAATCAAAATATTTAAAGAAGTTACTTGCAAGAAGCAATTTAATGAGCTATCTTGAGACAAGCAAATTAATGGATATTTAGAATCTTAGATGTGTAAACAGTTCTATCTTTTCTACCTATTAGAAAGGTTATTTTTTTTTCTTGAGAACTACAGTCTGATAAAATCTATATTCGAAAGTGAAACATATTGCTACCCTAAGTTATATCTTTCAGTAACTCATGAATCTTGTGTCACGTGAAAAAACGTTCTTACTGGTAATGTTTCAGGTGCATACTTTGGATACCTTGGGTAAGTGTTTTAGCTTGATTGCTAGTTGGTAGCTTTTAGCTTTTGATTGTATGTTTTGCTCTTTAAAGAAGTCATGTGCTTAGGTGAGGGTTGTCTGAAAGGCTTCATGTTCTTAAAACAGAGAAAATGGAGTAGTTAAATTTTAGAATGTTGCAGGATGCTGGACTTTGAGATATCTGTGGATTTAGTGTATGGAAATTTCTCTCTGTTTCTTTCCATTATTTTAATAAACATAGATAACACATCCTTGTCAAGACTCAGCTGAATGAAATATTAACTAATGCCATCCTTTAACCCAGTTTTGCATTCCTTAGATTTTAATAAAGGTGTAATTTCTTGACATGCAGCATATTAAAACATACTTAGCAAAGTTCTAATGAACTACTAGCTCTTCTCCCCCTTCTTTCGAATGAGTCTACTCTTTATATGTATATGTACGTATACATAAATGTGTGTATAGGCCTCTTAAGTCTTTAAAGCAAGGACATACTTGATGTAGACTGAATCATCATTAGAAACTACACTAGTAATCCAGTAGTATAAGGCCTTAGGTGGTGTTATCACCAAATTTATGTTCAGGCACAGCTATTACTATCACTTCCCAGTATAGAGAGACTAGTCTTGTACTTTGTTCTCCCAAACCTTTATCATTTCCTAGACCTCCACAACTTTCACAAGCTGAAGACAAATCTTGTTGCTCCCCAAAAGCCAGGACTCCTCTTTCGCTAGCAATATTTTGGATGAGAGGAGAGGTATTGTACAACCAAGGTCACTGGAGAGAAGAAGTAAGGAGAAATGTTGAAGCATGGAGGAGGGAAGTAAAATGAAAGATAGTGGGGAAATTCTGGAAAGGGACCCCAACACTGGGGACAGGCCACAGCAAGCATGATGCTTGGTATGACCTGTTACCATATATCACTGCTGTAAGAGAGGCTTAAAGCAAATCAGTGTGCTCAAACAACTATGTGCCATTTCTATACAACTGAAGAGAACCAGGTGGAAGCTTCATGGCCAGAGGTGAGATTGTAGCAAATTGGATGAAAATTGTCAGCTTCCCTTTCCCTCAAGTATGGTAAACAGATAAATAGGTAGATTTTTTTCACATAATTAGTAGGGAAATATATGCTTAAGTGATACATGGAGCACTCAATGAGATGTTCACTTAATGGCTTGGGGAATTCCTTCTTGGAGCAAGAAGAAAACTTTCCACACCTCGATTCCACTGTGTCATCAAGTGACAGTAAGGGTGCAGTTATTTTATGTCACCAGTATTTCTTTCTTTTCAGTGAGAAAACAACCCAGAGATAAAATTACTCCAAGGTTTTATGTGGATAAAGAATGGCAGAATAACTCACCTGGTATCGCACTCTTTGTTGATAGTTTTTAGGCTGTTAGTTGATCTGTGACTGGTGGCAAGTGATTGATATTCATATGCACATTTTTTTTTCTAGTTTTGAAACCTTTTTTTCCCCCCATAGTGTTCTCTTGAGAGTAATAGAACGACATGCATAGGATTACTCTGTCAGCTAAGAGTATGTTCTGCCTTTTCCTCCCACATCTGAGGACTGTATGCTTTCAGTGACAGTGAAAGAGTTAAATTTCATTGTACTGAAGGATGCTAGCCTTTGGAAATTAATCATGGACTACAATAATTATTGATACTTACCAGGTGAAAAATGTGCACAGGACACAATTATTCCACTACACAGAAATGTCACATGATAAACTGCTACTGTGTTGTGTCCATTCCTGCCATGGATATTTAGAGATAGAACCTCAGTGGGATGTAGAGACATAAATAGCCCAGCAAGGCTGGGGCTGGCCTTGGCTCCGCTGGGGTGTGCTCTCAGGTGAAGGGTGTAAAAGCTTATCAAATTATTGAGCACCTTCAGACCTTGCCTGGGGCTGTATACTTGGAAACATGAGTGGGTATGCTATGCTTGATTAGTGTCAATATTATAAAATGAGGTGGATGTTAATGCAACAAAATACTGATTTTTTTTTTACCACAACGTGAAGAGAAGCTTCTCTAAAATATCAGGAGATGTTAATGAGCTCTCTACAAGAGGCTTAACTCGGGATGCTTCTAATCTTTTAGTGTGTGTTTGTGGCTGTTCTTTAAAAAATGAACAGGCTTTTCAGATTTTGGACTATTTTCCTTTCCCTTCTGATCTGACCTTCCATCCTCCCCCTACCCCGAGTTGCCAACTTTCATTCTCCACTGTGATCCTAGAAAGTGTGAAGGCCTGGATCAGAGATTTCTTTTTTTTTTTTTTTTTTTCTGAAAAGAAAGTAGGCAATGAAAAAAAAAAATTAAAAGATTTCAAGAAACAGCAGGAGAAAAAAAGTCATATAGATCTTTCGTGCAGACAGTGATGGTCTAAGTAAGTAAGATTATGGTTTATTGCGGAATTATACCCATGAGAAATATCTGAGTCTTGCACACAGGTGTAATTTAGCAAGAGGAAACAGCCTGCACTCACGCAGGTGTACACAGCGGTTTTTATCCCACGCTAGCAACACTTTATCCTCCCTATCTACATAAGGGTGCATGTGCTTCATGCGGCTGCATGTAGCCACAGGAGAAGCACCTCCAAACCCGCTTTCCTGCCGTGGCGCCTCCATGAATAGCTCCAGGACGGTGCCCCGGAGGTAGGGGCAGTGCGGTTCGAGAGCGGGGCTGGGAGCAGCGCCGGGGCGGTGCGGAGCTGGGCCGGGAGAGGGGCTGGGGCGGCGCGAAGCGGGGCCGGGGCTGCCCGCGCCATTCGCCGCGCCGCCGCTGGGGGTATCTTTGTACCATTTTTCATCCAGCAGCAATTTGGAGTGGAAACGTGTAATAGGGGAAAAGCAGGGTTCTCGGCGGTTTTAGCGAGCCGCTCATCCAGGAGCCAAAAAAGATTAACACAGACACGCACACACACCCTACCCTACATACACACACACGCACCCTTCGGGGCACCGTCGCGATCACCCGCAGGACATCAAGCGAAAGGGATTCGTCTGGAGGGCAATTTTGGCTCGGGGGAGATCTATTGGATTAGTGGGATTATCTGCTTGCAGACGGAGAGAAGTAGCGTTTGATCATTTCTATTGCTTGCCTGATGGTCGGATTTAAATGGAGGTGGCTCAGCACGGATAAGGCTGAATTCCGGATGGGGATTTCCAGCCCACCCCTCCCCTCGCCCCGATCCGAGGAAAGGGGAGAAAATTACCTAAAAATCGATATAATTCGGAAGTGTCCGAGGCACGATTGAGAAACCTCCAGCCCACGGCAGCTGGGCGAGAGCCGGAGGAGACGAATCCACTGAATTACAGTTTCAGCTGTGATTGCAGAAAAGCGGCCGTGAACTGGTAAATACTTTGATGCTCTGGGCGTGCGGGGCGAGCCCGGGTCGGGCTGGCTGGAGGGGCGGCCGCCCTGGGCTCAGCACCCCTGGCCCGGGGCAGGGTGGCTGCGGGGCCGAGCCGGGGGGGCTTTGTCGGTTTGAGAGCAGTGTGTGTGAGTGCGTGCGTGTGCGTGCAGGGAGATGGCATTTAGCTGCTGCAGCGGGGCTGGGGTGCAGGGCTGCGCCCGGGCTGCGCGGCTGCGGTGGCGAGCGGTGCCCCGGGGGGGCTGCGTGGAGGCAAGAGCCATGGTGAGGCGCGGGGGTGTTTGCAGGGAGATTTCCATACAAGCATCCCCCGCACCCCGCTCCCCTCCCGCACCGGTCCAGCCCGCACCTGCCTCAGGCGCGGCCCTCTCGCCGGCTCCTGCCCCCGTCGCCGCCCGAGAGAACGAACTTTTCGTGCGGCCCCCCCGAGAAGCGTCGGCACGGCCCGGGCCCCCCTCCCGAGGCTCTGCGCAGCGCGGGTCCGCTCCCCGGCTGCCGGGCCTGGCGGGGGATCGATTTATTTATTAATATATTTTTTTTCTTCAGAGATGTTCTCCTTGGGTGCTAAGTACCGGGCTTTCTCCCCCCACTTCCTTCTCTTCCCCGTTCCTCTTCCTGACGGTCGCACTAGAGCCTCAGCTCTACTTGCTGAAGGAAAATCAATTTTCAACAGGTTTAATTAAAATTAATCAGCCAAATTACTTAATATTAATTGACTTATAATTAAAGCCAGAAAGTTACCTTGGAATCAGGAGAAAGGATATCATCTCGAATCATTTTAAGGATGCATATGGTTTCCAAGCAATTACATTAGAATAATTGTTTAAATAAAACAAAACAGAGCTTGATTAAAGTGGTGTGTTCAGGCTGCTGTAGGTGACACAATCTGGACAAGCTGTTTTCTTCTGTAAATTTGCTGACCTTTTTAAAGTAGTATCATTTTAGTTTGATGCTGGTTTTGCTTTCTGGAAGGCCGGTTTTAGCTCTAACAACTATGGTATTAAAAATCCACTAGAATCCACTTGTTAAAAATTGAAATGTATCCTTTAGAAGCTATAAATATCAGAATGAATGTTTTTAGCACGTTTGATGTTCTGTGAATTTGAAATGAAGTAGATTCCGTCCCCCCCCCCCCCCCCCCCCCAATAAGTGCAAGAAATTGTTTTAGGAAATATTTTCCCTGGTACTGCCATCCGCTGTGGCAGTATTTGCATTTATTCAGAGCCTTAGTGGGACCAGACCATGCTGATATATTCACAGAGATAATTTGTATCTGAAACCATGTTTTTGTGACGATGCTTTAAATAACTTTCTCATGCTCCCTTAAGACCAAGGTTGTTTTTTCAGGTTGCTTGGTTTTTTACAGTAACAGCATTTCTAATGCATTGACAGGCTACTGTTACTGGTGAAAGAGCAACACTGTGCTCTGGGACTTTTCTTCCTACTTTTTAACTAGGCTGCCTTAATTGAAGCAAGGAGTATTTATGAAATTGCGTATAGTTTATTACAGGCACCTGACAAGTGAAAGACCCATACATGACACAAATGGACATTTAAAAATAGAGATTATTGAGGGCCCTGATTTTCAAAGATACTAATTCCCATTGACTGCACTGAGACTTGTGTGAGCTCAATGGCTGTAACATGAGGCCCACTTTCGCATCTTTGAAATTAGATTTGCAGATTCAGAGCCAAAAGCTAAGTAGCCATGTTTGGAAATACTGGTTGGGTAGGTTTTTATATCTTTTTTTCTTTTTCTTATTCCCCCCCTTTTCATTTCTGGTGCAGGATGTAGGGATAAAGATGACTGCTTTTTAGTTACTTTTGATAGATGACACTGTTTTTCTTTAGCTAAAGGTACAGACTGCAGCAATGTTGCAAAGGCAGTTTTGCAGTAAACGATTAGGGGGTCTGTGTATACATATGAAGAGACCCTGTTTATTCTGTATATTTCACATGAATCATATGCAGGCCACAGGAAGAAAAATTAGGCTGAGGATAATCATACTAAGTGTGCTGGGAAGCAGGATTTGGCTGCACACTTCTGTTTTGTGATTAATGAAAGCCATCAGAGAGCGTTCAGGCTGCTTAAGGCAGTAAGTTGTGTAGAAGCAAGGAGAAGAGCTGTTGTCCTGATACTGCTTTGGTTATCTTAGCCCTTTTCTATAGCAGGGTAAGAAGATAACACCATGGCTGTTGATACTTACACATCCTTAACAAAGTGGGTTTGCTCTTCATTATTTGGCTGGAGGTGGAGCAGTCTGCTGCGGAGGGTTATTTAAAGACTGGGACAGAGCTGTAGGCAGATAAATTGATTTGCAAGTGAATGGAGGATTTGAACATGGTAATGGTGGTAGTTTTATTTTTTATCAGTTTGCATATTTAATATCCACTGGCATACACAGAAGCATAAACCACCCTAATTGTTCAAATGGTGTCTGGGGAAAAGAGAAGAAAGCAGAGGCTTAAATAGGGTCTCAGTTCATAATGGATTGGCTTCCTTTCTTTATTAAAAGCAAATATGCATTCCTTTCTAATAGAGATGTGAAGCTGTATTACAGATCCTTGGCTAGCTTTGAATTATTTGTTTGATGTCATATGTATTATGTTTTTTTAATCATATGAAAAAGAAACTAGTTAAAAATTAAATAGTGAAAAAGAAGGGCAAAAAGAGACAGGCATTCTTTGAAAGCAAATAATGAAAATGCAACATTTTGCCAGAGAATCGCTAGAAACCCTTGTGGGTTTCTATTAATAAAGGATGGGCAGTAGTCAGTCTGATCCAGTAAATAATATAATTTCTGATTAGTCCCAGATATCTGTGTATGGTTAAGTGTAACAACTAATGATAAAAATAGATCCTGACCAGTGAATAAAGGCTGTTATAAAACCAGATTTCCATTACTGTAGCCCTGCTTCTGAGCTCTGCATTATGAGGGAATGTGTGCCTTCAGAAGGGGATGCCTGCCTGCTACCTGGGCATTGCAGAAGAGTTTGTGTGGGAGGGAGGGAGGAACTTAGAGGATACAAAAAAGAAAAAAAAAAGAAGCTGATGGGAAACTTCATCACGTATCACATGTTGAAAGCACATCCTGTAGTTTTAATGATAAATGATGACATTACATTCCCCAGAATGACTACTGAATGATCACAATTACAAGGGGAAATCATGTTGAGTTCCTGGGGACTCAGCTTCACGTTTCCATCTGCCTCTGAAGACCCTACATGTTTTCCAGCAGACTTTGTTTTCATAACTCTTAATTGCTCATTAATGATGTGCTGTGTATTATCCAGGGATAAAAAGTGACTACTTCGATACTTAGTACTATGTTCAAGTTTTTGTGTGCACCCACTCTATCATGCCACTTTTCACTAAAAAGGTGGTGTGAAGGGCCACCATCTGCCTGAATCCGTGGGCCACAGCATCTACTGTAGATATTCTTATGGTGGTAATTAAACCGTGTAAAGGTCTGGGCTGCATGCGTCAGGGTAAAATGATTTTTTCCACTGCTGTGGGAAAATAAAACATGAGGCCATTAAAAGAAAAACAGTCGGAGTTCCCTTTTCCCCATTTGCTGAATTCTTCTGTTTTGTCCTCATATTTTCTGCATAATCAGTTGTACTGCTGCCTTTGGGTAGTCTGTTACTTTCCACTGATGCTTGACTAGGTCTTTTGTGCCATATTAAGGGGGAATGTAGTGCTTGGAAATTAGCAACTTGGGTTGTAAAATCATATAATTTTATCAAAGGTGCTTTACAAATATTGTTTTCAAGTGACTTGTATTCCTTTAACCAAGCAGAGAACTTAAATGGCAATTTCAAGATACGTTTTCTGAATCTCCTCATTCAAATCCTGCATAGAGATGCCATTAGCCCACTTGTTGAACTGTTTCTGGGAATTTAATGAAGGGAATACATTTATATTATACTTTTTTGTTTTTATTTAATTGCATCTTGTCTCAAGCTTTTAAGTTCAATGCCTGAACTTGAAATTTTTCTTTAACTTCTGCCTTCCAAACGCCGTCCCCCAGTTTCCAAAAAAAGTACTTGAAAGCAGTAAAGTGTTATGTAGGCACATAGAAATACTTGTGAGGAGAAAATGACAGATTATTTAGGAGAAACCTTACTACATAGAGATACTGAATATTTTGACATCCTAAAGCCTGTGTAATACAGGCATTGTGGGATGGAACTTTTGTTTCTTCAACTGGTTTCACAAAGATGTGTTTTTTTCTGTGAAGGCTTGTTCCCTGAAATAATAGCCATGAGACCCTGCTGCTGGGTAGGATGCATTTCTCTCACTGGAGGCATGGTCAGCGTGATCAGGACATGACCACAGGGAGATCTGAGACTGGTTGCTGTAGCTTAAATGAGTATCTTACTCACAGATAGCGGTAGAAAATGAAAACAGGACAAGGAGCTGAATAACAGGAGCTACGCATGAAGTCAGATGGAAAGAGTAAATCTTAGTAGACATTTAATGGTGTTATATTCCAAGCTTTTGGGAAATTTTATTTGATTTTTTTTTTTTTTTACAACAGTAAATGTAGTCTGTGCTATATTCTATTTCTATTTCATGTGAGAGAAAAATTCCATGTCTATGGCACAACACTTTACTGCTACCATTACTGCAGACTTTATAGATCAGAGATGTGTCAGCATGTTAGCTTTAGCTGTAATGCTTTTTTTTTTGTGTGAAACCTTATGGACCTTGCAGCCACTTTCTCATACTGACACTCATAAAATGTTCAAGTTCTCATATTTATTATATAATTTGCTTCTTATATAAAGAAACAGAGCTTTTCGATACATGAATATGAAGCCAAAAATGACAGGCAGGCATGAATGGGACTAATGACTTTTAATAATGCACATATTGGAAACTGCTAAAGGAAGCTTAATTAAGAAAAACAAGTTAAGCATGAAATTCATTTTGGAACAAATGCAAGTAAAGTCACAGATACACAGAATACATCATCACAGGAAGGGGGACTCTTAAGTTGATAGATCCCTAAAATGCCAGTACTGTGCTTGAAATGTAGTGTGCACTCTGGTTCTGGAAAGCTTGGCAACACTACTGAAGAGCACTTCTGAAGTCGAGTTAGAGATTCGGGTTTGTGATTAACGGATTATATTTATACCTCTCTGGATTTTATGATGAGTTGGAATTTGATCTCAATTAGCCTGGAATCGAGACCAGAATCCGTTCAAGTAAAGCATTTGCTCTTTTTTATGCTACAAGGCAGTTTGTTGAGTGGGTTTTTTGTTTTGTTTTGTTTTTTTTTAAATTCATCTTACTGAAGAGCAAGTTATTGATTTAACTCTACAACAAGGATTTTGTATTCTTTGGAACTGTTATTCTATAGTATTCAGATAGAAAAATGATATATAGACAAATTTGAGTTCATTCAAACATCTTTTCTCTCAAGGAATTGTAATAACTGTTTTTTAGTTTTTTTAATCTTCTATTTTTTTTTTATCTTGAATACCACAAAAATAGGGAAATAAAAAAAGTTGTGTCTTTCTTATGAATTTGATACGAAGGCTTGCCTTACATGATGAACTAGCACTACAAATAGTATAATTGTATCAAAAGTAGCAAACAAAATCCAGTTTACTTTTCTCATATGCTTAACCCCAGTGAACCAAGTGTCACCCACAAACGTATCAGGTAATGAACTTTGGTACTGATTCTGTAGCTTAATTTTTCATCTGCAAGACACATTAAAAAACCACTTAGTTTTAGGGGCCTCTAGGGTAGGTTCTAGTACACTCTTTTAGAGTGATCAGATGAGAAGCATGGTTTACGAAGTGTTAATCAAAGCAAGTTAAATCCACTTGGCTTTATGATGTAGACCATACAGATTTCTATACTGAAGATCTCAGATGAGAAACATCTGGCATATTTTTTCATGTGGTATGACCTCTGATTAACATGAGTTCAGTTGAATTTCTACAGTAGGTCAAAAAAATCTTCATGTCCTCAAGCACACTACTTCCATCAACAGAATAGCCATTTGATCATTTAGCTGAATGGAGGACTCAAAAGTGAGTATAATACGTAGT
The DNA here is from genome assembly GCA_032466535.1 of Forpus xanthops. Classification (NCBI taxonomy): domain Eukaryota; kingdom Metazoa; phylum Chordata; class Aves; order Psittaciformes; family Psittacidae; genus Forpus; species Forpus xanthops. The sequence continues at coordinate 26,772 of JASSUY010022305.1, forward strand.
CCGTTTAAGAGTTAACTGTAAGCTGCTAAAAGGAATAAAGGTTCACTTCAGTGCCCATTATATTCCAAGCCAGTGCATCTGTCATTTTTAATTTAAATCTGTATTACTTAGCTGTCTAAAACTTTACACATAAGTGACAGAGTTACCCATTCTTTCTGTTATGGGTAAAATCACCATTTCGTTACCTACTTACTGTGCAAAATGTCAGACAGCTGTAGTCTATATTAAAAAATTGCAGCCAACTTCTGGTAATATAAACAATTACTTCAGCTAAGAAATAGAATTATTTTAATAAAATGATTTATTGATGTGAATAAATGGAACATAGTAAGACTTAAGTGAACTTCTCATAGGTTTGTCTATTAAAAATAAAGCTTAATATAAAATTGTGATCAGAAGTCTTCCTATTTTGGCAAACTAAGTTGCAGGAATTATTTAAAAGGAGCTTTTGATCATGAAAACAGTAATTAATAATGAGTTAGCATTAGTGAATATTTCCAGTAATGGGAATGAACAAAAATACAGTAAAGCTGAAAAATACATGACTTTTTGAATGAATCTTGCAACATCTACTTAGTTTAATTCAACTTTTCACTAATGTGTGATATACTGTGTTGAATACTGTAGTAAATATTTTTACTAATTTGGTTGTAAGGTTTTACGTACAAAACTTCATATTCAGTAGAGGTGAAAGAATGGTACTGAGGAATCAGTCTGATCTCAGAGTGATTTATTGACACAGTTTGTAGCTCCTGGAAATCCTTATCCACTGGATTGTGTGCAGCCTTGTGTAGCATAACACTTGTAATCTTATACCAATGTGGGACGGGATTGTGACCTGTCAGAATAATGTCATATTCACACCTTTGTTGGTGATCTCAGCAAAATGCACCTCAGTAGGGTTGGATTTGTTTTCAAGCTGCTTTCTGGATCTTCCAGACCTGCAGTTGCTTTCAGGTGGAGGGGGTGCTGGCATGTGGGAGCTAACCAAACCCCCACAGAGCAATACCCTTCTTAGGTGTATGTATTCAGGACTGCAGTCTCCTCTATTATAATTTTATACATCTGTTATTTTTTAATATATGTAGTTAATTTTTTAAACTAACTACATGTAAATCCCTTCCCTTCACCAAGTATTTATGGAAATACTGTTTAAAAATCTTTACTACTGAGTCAGGAAAAAGTATGTTGTGCTTGACACAGTGCTTCCCTTTGCTGACTTGAGACTGCTAACTTGAAATGTGAATGAAGAGATGGGAAATTCTGTGATGCATCTGAAGGATTTATCTGATCATGTTTACAATTGGTGCATCACACCAATGTAGTTTTCACCCTGGGTCAGAGTCTTTCCTTTAATGGCTTCTATTCGACTGGCCATGTGCCTGTTTGTCATTGTAGCATATTTCAGAACATGGATTTCTCTTTAGAGACATGAAACAACTTTGGGCTCTTAGTTCTAAGTAGAGACTGTTGTAAGTAAAAATGGATGCAAATGTTACTGGTTCTGCAAAATAGCATTTGTGTTTTGAAATGAAGCAATATTGTGGGCAGTTCAAAACTCTTGCAACTGCTTTCTATGAATATTTGTACAATTGGGATTTACTAGCAAAATTGAGGTGGAAGGGAATTTTTAAGCATGAATATCAAATTACTGGGTACATCTTCAGCTAAAAAGAAAACAGCCAGTGGTATGGAGATATCATAAGAATGCCTTTATATGTGCTGAAGCTGGCATACGGCTGTAAGCCTTGGGTGCCACCAAAGGTTTTATTAGTCCATTGGAATTATTGATAGGTGGTGCAGTTCAAGACAGCCCTTAAGATTTAATGCTCCTTGCATGAATAGCAAAGAGAAGTTCAGCTACTTCAGTTTGCAGCAGATGTGAACTGTTGTGGGATGCCCTGTGTCATTGGAAATGCAAAGATGCACTGAAGTTATCTTGGATTGCTTGCTCCTCAGCATACTAAATACCTCTGTAAAGTATTTCAGACTCTGAGCTATAAAGTAATTTAAATTCAGAAAGGAAGATAATAAAATAATAGATGATAGAAAAAAACCTCTTTATGTTGTGTAGACTGTTCCAACGACCATGAAAGACTTTATCAAATACTTTCTACAGTAGAATTAATTTGTGTTAGCACAGGGACCAGTTGTGATCTTCGCACCTAGACAATAGTAAAATCTAAAAATTTTTCTCCTCCTCAGATCCACAAGAAGCTTACCCCACATTGATCATCAGTGCTCCTTATTCTCTTGCTCATCTCCCTGATTATTCCTGTTCCCATTTATTACTTCTCTTTCCACTGATTCCTGTTCAGTCAAGTCCAGATACCAAGGGATAGTCCTATGTAGATAACTTGGTGGAGAACTAAAAAAATCTTGTCCAACATTGACCCCCAACAATTAAGACATCCCCCAGGCTCATTTCCTTCTTGGCTTTTCATCTAGTGCTCGAAATAAAATTTTGGCATAAAAGTCTTAAAAGATTTGAGTAATCTCAGCCTCTTTTTTTGTGAATTTGTGTTTTTAATGTTATAGCTTCAGGGCAGCCAGTGACAGGCTTGAATGTTTGACCTCTCAGTCTCAAAAATAAACTGTTACTTAGCCATTTAGAAAGGCTTGTGAAGGAAAACAAACAAAAATCCAAAATGTAAGTTACAAATGCAGCGCAGGTCTGTTGATTCCAATTGTGCAAGTGCTTTCCAATTTACTGCCCTGTATAGCCAATAAATTTGTTCACTGACACCAGCTACTACCCAATAGTTAATTAAAAATAGAGAAATACAGTATTGCATTATACTCTTACCTTTTTAGGGTCCTGTCTCTGTCTTACAGTAAAACCCTGTTTATGGAAGGCAAACCAGAACTTTAGATCGCAGAACTGTTCAGCTGCAATGGCAAAACAGCTGATGGACAAGCTTAAAACTATAGCCCAGGCCTAGGATTTGCATTGAATTTGCCATTTAGGTATCAAGTGTATGAAAAAGTTGTCTTAGATCTGAAAATAGGTCTTAGACTTCTGGAGTGAAAGTGCTAAATGACTTATTAGTAGCAATTTGGTAATTTTCCATGTTGAACTAACTCATCAGCTTGAAATGAAGAGTGCTATTGTTTGGCACAACTATGTTGAATTTGGTTTGTCCTCAGACCTCCCTAGACCATGTAAATTAGCTGGAGGGTGACTGAGATTAAATTCCTGCTATTTACAAATTTGAATTTGAGAAAGAAGAGAGATTACGTTTTTCTACTTATGACAGGAAAAAGCCAAAAAGGTAGGACTTGAAGACCTAGTGGAAAAGGTTTAAATCTGTGGAGGTGTTTGAATACCACTAAGTAATAAGCTTCCATCTTTCCATAACCTACTGTACATCAACCAGAAGAGCAAAGTTGTACTTGCTGCTTTCTGTTCTGGCACTTGTCTATGTATTTCTCAATAATATCCCACTACCTCCAAAATTTGAAATGCAACAAAGCAACAGTCTTCCAAAAGGCAGTTGTCTGCATGCCATTCTGTGTAAATTTATTAAACTGAATGCTAACATGTACATTAAGTTTGGGGAATTATTTTCTGCAGCTAAATTGGTGTGTTTCCAGCAAACTGAGAATTTGAAACTGGAGAATAGAGGATACAAGCCTGTTTGTCAATGCAGTTTCACAGAGAAGGTGTTAGAATTAGCAGAGAAAGAAAGGGAGAGAGAAAATTATGGAAAAGCTTCATCTATCTCCTTATTGCCTCGTGAGATAGATTGTTAGAGCTAAAGGAACACTAGACATGAACCAAATCTCCTGCTGTCCTATATAGCTTTTACAATCTCCTTTTTAATAACCCAAACTGCAGGGTAGTCTGACTATTACACAAGCCGTTCTTTTGAATTCTCTCTGCAATGTGTATAGACATGATAAAAAAACAATCCTCATTAAAGCTGCCAATGCTGTTTCAAAAGCAGGTGGTTTAAAATGTTTCCTTTTCAAAGCAAAGCACATTTCTTGTGCATTATACACTGCTTAATACGGAGTGTGAGATTACACTGGTATGTTGTGTATATCGTAAGTTGTGGTGGAAATGTGTTTAACATGAATATGGAGGTTATAATGATATGCACTGAGCAATTTTCAGAAGTGCTGTAACACAGCTTTGTGTGACAACCTCTGAGCTGAAGTAGTTGAAAATAAGATCTGGAATTTGAGATTATACAGTCTGTGATCCTAACTGATTGTTTTTCTAGGATATTGTTCAGTCAGCGTGTGAGTGTATGAAAGATAAGATTTCTCCTGTCCTGTGGGAACATTTATTTTTTCTGTTATAAATTGAGGATGGTAGGGATTTGGTGCATTCATCATGTGTTTTCATTTTTCACTTAAGTCAGTAGTTCATAAGGAATGCAGGATTGGTCTGAAGTAAAAATTCTGATACTCAGCTCCATCCCTAAACTGTTCATATCCTTTTCCAAATCAATTTTGAAAAAAGGCCACTGAGGTCCAGTTATGTGCAAATTCACAGTTTGCCCTTCCCTTTGGTGGGAGCAGGTTTTGGTCCTTTGTTGATGTGAACACTTCACTCCTGTAGGTGTTTTTCATCAGCTATCAGAAACTTGTGAAATAAGAAAACCATATGAAGTATGGTAATTCAGGTTATCATGAAAAACCACAGTAATTAATGTTATCCATACAAATATATTCCATTTGCCTCAATGATTTAATAGGAAGTTGTATTTTACAATGAACAACAAAAAGTTTGTATGTATTATAATCTTCTTTTAATGAAATAAAATGCATTTGAGTCTTTAGTGTGCCTGTCTAACTTAATTTCATTATCTTCTGATTTAAAAAATAATTACTTTCATTTTGAAAATCAACTTGTGCAAACAAGATGAAAATTGATTATGAACTAATTAAGTTAAATAAAACATTAGCATAAACACTTATGTAATGTAGCCTGGGAGCAAATTGCTTAATTCTTAAAAAGGTGACTTTTAAAAATGTATTTTCTGTGAGTTCTGTTTCTTCTGAAAAATCTCTATAAATTCAACAGGTGACATTATAGATAAACCAGTAGTGTGTGTTTCACCCGCCGTTTCATGGACCCATAAGCTACTGCAATTTTACTTATGTGACTCTAGCAACTATTAATGTGTGTAAATAACTTGTGAAACATCTAGTTATCACTCTGCTCATATTAGCTCTTTCATACTAATGATTTATTTTCATTTTCTCCAGGATATAGACCTGCGGCTAACTGGATTTGATTTATAAGAGGGGATTCTGCAGTAAATGGCTGCTCTCTTCATATTGCTGCTATGGAAAACAGAATTGTCAATAGGATGTAGTCTGATAAATAGTGCTGAGTGAAGATGCAGCTTCAATAAGTGTGAAATCAATGGAAGATACTTACCGCATGAAAAGCCTTTTGAGATTTTTCTGACAGGCACCTATTTAGGAAACTTGATCTGTTTCCTTCGGTTGCCCGGTTTTTACACCAGTGGATACAAATCAGATTGCTTCACTGTAGTTACACAACTAATGAGGGACCATGGCCTTTCCAAGATCCATGTGGCTGAACTGTGTATGGAGAGTGATGATAGTCCGCCTGTTACACATGGGATTGAATGCCACTTTTGCTTCTTGTATACTTGGATTTTTGCTTCATGCTGCAGCTGTGTCCTCCCAAAAATTGGATGATACCAACCCAGTGGTGACCACCAACTTTGGCAAGATAAGAGGGATTAAGAAGGAACTTAATAATGAAATTTTGGGGCCCGTTATTCAGTTTCTTGGGGTTCCGTATGCTGCCCCTCCAACAGGGGAGCGCCGCTTTCAACCTCCTGAGCCTCTGTCTCCCTGGGCAAATATCAGAAATACCACTCAATTTGCTCCAGTGTGCCCCCAGAACATTATAGAAGGCAGGTTGCCTGAAGTCATGCTTCCCGTGTGGTTTACTAATAATTTGGATGTAGTTTCCACCTATGTACAAGATCAGAATGAAGACTGCCTCTATTTAAATATCTATGTCCCAACCGAGGATGGTGAGTTAACAGCAGGCGAAACAGGGAGATCTTTTTATTTTCCTGTTCTACGTTCTAACAATATTAATTCATGTGTACTGGTAGCATGCATGGCTTTCTTTGTTTGCATGCATATTACATGTGTGCATGTTGCTTTTCTGTGTGTGTCTGTCCTTAGTTTTTGTTTTGGTTTTGGTTTTCTTTCTGTCTACACTCATTTTTTTTCTCCCACAGCATGTGTATTTTTAGGTCAAAGTTGGTGCCTAATTCTCATTGCCACTCACTGACTTCTGGGAAGATGCATCAACATCTTATCCATTGCATGTGCAGGCACAACCAGTTGAGAGTCTTCCGCACCTAATAAAGCAGGTCATATTTAAGTTAGATAGTGGTGTTGCATGCTCCTACTGTCTGTGATGGAGCTCCATGTTATTTTCTAGTCTTCTATTCATTTTTCAGTCAAAAGAATATCCAAGGAATGTGCCAGAAAACCCGGCAAGAAAATTTGTAGAAAAGGAGGTATGTATAAAGTGGACACAAAAAATATGGGGGAAAGAACAAGACCTTGCAAAGGAAGAATGAATAATACAGCTGAAAGAGGCTGATTTGCTTATGCTGTGAAGTGAACTGTTAGGGACTATCTTGTCCTAATGAAACCAGAAAGGTATTTAAGGAGAGGACGATGTAAAGCAAAGCAGATGAGAAAATAACATTCATAAAGCCGGAACTCAGTTGCACCTGATCATCTTTCTCTATCTCGTGCTGACCTTATTGGCAGCTTCTCTGTCTTGGCCTTATATTTTAGAGGAATCTTTTTCACTCATGCATAGATACAGTGTGTTGAATATGCATGCGTAGGAGGTAGCTTGTATGACTGAGGCCTCGTGCTATTGCCATTGAAGTTGCTGGCACGGCTCCACACCTCTGTATTCCAGTGGTATAGCACAATGGCTTCCTATGTTACAGCAAAGCAGAACTGAAAGTCTGCATTGACTTACTCCATGATACACTATATTTTCTTGGAACATTGTTAACTTCCCTGAAATGTAGATATGAAATACTTTTTCTTTCTTTTTTTTCATTTACACATTTCTGAGTGAGTGTTGATTTTCTTCATTAGGAGATTACAGCTCTCTTTGTAAAGCCGAAAATCTCTTTAATGGAGGTGTAGGGAAATGTTAAAATATTGTGACATGATGCTTTGGAAACGAAGTTGCTTTTGGAAGCTTTCAAACTTGGCTTCTACCCTTTTTGTGTTAGGGAGCATGGGAGAATTTGCAGATCTCTTTGTGAACATTTGCAAATTCCCAAAGCAGTCGAGACACAATATAGGAAGTATATTTTGATACTTATTTAAAGTAGGCGCTTGATACTTGTTTAAAGCACTGATTTTGTACTACTTTACGCGTTTGTTTTATAGCTGATAATTTCTTTTTATTACTTTTTCTTAAATAATATGTTGTTTAATAGCTGGCCTACATTTGAATCTAGAATACTTCTGAGGGTGAACAAAGAGTAGTGTGGACATACATGGTTGCCTATTAGCTGTAATACATATTTTTTATACCAGTAGCTATATGTCCCTGTTACTCCACAACAGATACATTTTAGCAAAGCATTTTAGCAAAGCATTTTAGCAGGAAATTTTTTAGAGTTAGGCCCAGTTTAACTCTATAAACTCAGTATTAAGGCAGTATCTTGTCATGTAAGTGAAGGTGGCCTCATTTTCCAAGGTTTTTTCTCTTATATCTCTTACTGACTGGTAATTGCAGCTAGCTGCTAATTATTGTCAATTGTAGTTGCTCAATGTATACTTTTTTTAGATGTATACACTTTCAGTGACGTAAGGCAATTTGTTTTTAAAGTGCTGGGCTTTGAGGTGACTTTTACTGTTTTCTATTAGGGAATTTTTGTTCTGTGCTGTAAAAATACGATTGTTTAAGCTGGATTCCCAAAAATAGAAACAAAGATAATCAGGGTACTGTGAGCAACGTCACTTCTTCACACATCATTCAAGTTAGAATAACTGCTGTCATTTATGTGCATTCAATTAATGTGCAGTGCTGCAGCAGTTATTACGCAGTTCATCAGGCATGTGTAATTAGCTGAGCAACTTTCACTTCCTATCACCCAGACGCTGATTCATAAAGTCATAAATAAAGATGCAGTTCTCCATCATTGTTCTAAGAAAACATCTTTTACTAGGAGAGAATATTGAGAAAACAAAATCGGAAAACCAGCAAAAATAAAAGGAGGGAGAGCCCAGGAAATGAGGAAGTTGTATTTATTGTCCTGTGAGCCTGAAGGAGAATGTTATTTGAAATTCAGTAGGTACCTTTCCATTTAAATTCACTGCATGCACAGCACAATAAAAAACCCACCTTTCCCTGCTGACAAGTGCAGAGAACTGCTGAATACCTTCAGCCTGGGCAGGTGGCATACTTGTAGTAATCTCTGTTCTCTGAGTAATTTGTGCTCTACTCACCTGTTTATAACCTAAGATTAGCCTTGGCTTGGATTTCCCCCATGCCCTGTAGTAAAAGGAATCCTGTTGTAGAACATAGTTGCAACAGTATCATAGCATCCTAGCAGCAGCAGCTCAAAAATAGCATTGAGTTTGTGTGAAAAAGAAGAAAGGCCCAATATTCTTTCTCTTGCTTGATTTTTAGGTTGCAGTCATTGCATTTAGGGATGAAAGTTACTGGTAAGAGAAAATATGAAAATGAGAGGCAGACCTTTACACCATCTTTTTCGTTAATCAAATATATTCAAGTTCAAAGTGACTGAACCAACAGCTGTGTGCTATTTTTTATGTTGATTAATTCTTTTTTATTACATGAAATAGATGGAATTAGATAAATAAGTCAGTATCTGTACTTAGTTGTCAGCTGAGAGACATGAGAAGGGAAAAATTTTTGAAGAACAGGGAGTATTCTGATGATGATAGATAGATGCAGAAATGAAAGGAATTCTATCCATGACTTATGCTAGAGTAGTGAGCAGTAGTAGTATTTGTAGCGAGCATTACAGCCATTACCACCTGTTGGTGGGATTTGGATATGCACACTGCAGAGACTATAGAAGGACCAGCTGGAGCCAGGTCAAAAGGAATGTGACAGTACAGTATGCTTTGCTAAATACGTGTGTCTGTATTTCAATATACTTCAATTTACTGATAAAGATCATCAGTTCTCATGTCTTGCTTCAGGTACGTGAAGGTCAGATGTTAGTAATTCCATTATGGATATGCATATAAGCAGAAACCTCTGTATTTGCTAGGGCTGGTTTTACAAAATCTGTGTAAAGACATCTAATTAATTTTGTATTGCTTTTTTAGAGGTTAGAATTCATAATTCTAAATTTTAATAGATCCTAGGTGATATTGCAGGTAACACATTTTACTGTTTGATACTCATTACATTGTTGATTATGTGATATTTCCTGTCAAACTTTTGCATCATTTCTAGAGCATACTTGAATAGTTTTTACACTCTGGTATTTCAGAACTCCCTTTTACTTTACAGACAAAGTAAAAATATTTTACTTGTGATTCAGACTGATAGGGTAACTTATCTCTTAGGAGAACTGTATGTCTTGCTTTAGCTGCATGCCTGTGCTTTCTCAATACTATATATTTATTTTTTGCATTATAGTAGTTTGCAGCATGAGTTTCTTACTTTAATGACGCCTATATAAAGATAATTTGAAAATTATTATTAATATGACCACTTAAAGAAACCCCAGGTATAGTGTGTTCTGCACTTGGGATGACAGTATGTACTAAGGCGTTCATATTGCCTGAAGACACCTGAATGTGAAAACATGGATGTGCATTTTTTGTAGAGAATATGATATGTACTCAGTGTCATGGAACTAGGCGCATACAATTTTTGTTACTTTTGTAGGAGAATTGGGAGTAAAATGAGGAAAGAAATCACTTAATCCTTACTTTTACGTTTAGGAATTAACAGTGGCTAAGAGGCTGCCCAGTATCAGTGACTTCTTTGCATGTGGATTCTGTTTCCTATTCTGGTCGGTGCAGTGAATAAATTTTAAATGCAAAGAATCATGATCTGAACTACCTCATTTGAGAATGTAGGATTAGACAGCTCTATTAATATTTATGCCCCCTAATGGACTACTTGATTTTCAAAGCAAAGCTCCCAACACTGTTCTTTCTGGGTTAGGGCTGTGGTTACTATGGACACATAGGAACATATACACATACATACATACACATTCTTGGAAGTGAAACACAAATCACAGCACTGTAATCTTATCCTGCTTTGATCATTCATTGTTTTCAACAGAGAATATATTACATCAATTGTGATTTGTAAATGGCACTGATAACTTTAAGGCTTTTAAGATAAGCGATATAAAATATTTTTTACAAATCTAAGCAGATATTTAGACTTACCCTGTGTTTCTGTTGAGTGTTTGTACTTCATTTAACTTTCCTAGAACTATTTACTTATCATCAGGTTTTGGAAAAGAGGAATTAATGCAACATGTGCAATTCGTATGGATTTCATGAAATGAACTTCTTTCTGTATTACCTGTTTCAGCTTTGAAATCAACCAGAAAAGGGCAAGCTGAGACCTGTTAAAATGTGTATTTCTGCTGGCAAAATATATTGATAAATATATTTGATTGTTAGATTCTTTTTCTCTGTGTAATGTAGAAAATTATATTGAAGTAATTGACTTCTAGATGGTATATTGTCAAAAATGATTGAAATATTCTTTCCCTATGGCCATATAAATGAAAAGTATAAAATCTAAGGCATGAGCCTCCATCATTCTAGAGTGATGTCAAAATACATTGCACTGCCAAGAGGTTAAGAATATGCATTTATGGAGCATTTACCAGGCCTCATGGTGACTTCAGAGTGAGTGTAAAAGTCCAAAGAGTTATCTTAGTGCATATTTTGGTGTATGTCAACTGTTACAAAGGGTGTGTATCCTCAATAGGCCACTCTGAAGATTCATAATGAATTGTTTTTCTCTAGGATATTTGTGTCAGTGGTTGGCTTGCGCATGTTTAGAAATTTTGCCTCCGTTCACCCGTGCTGGCTCCTGGTTGAAGAGCCCTCATCCTTGTTCTGGCCTCGTGAGGTCAAAATTCATCCCCAGAGTATCAACAGGAACAAATGTAGTCCATAATCCTGAACTCCAGTGCTATGCACTGAGGCACCAGGATTGTTCTGTTTTTCTGTTTCTTTTTGAAGCACTGTGTTCCTGGTTTTCATTCCTTAGGTACCACTACAGCATTTCCTATTATACTAGTAATACATGGAAGAAGATAATGAAGCAAACATTGTCTTGTACAGACCTTTTCATCCTTTCACAATCTAAAGCTGTTAGTGTCAGTTAGCAGCTTTTTTTTCAAAGATATGCAGTAGGTTTATGTCCTATTTGAAATAAAATAAAATGCTTAAACACTGATGTACTTTCTACAGTCCTCTTTCTGTGTGAAGCAATGCTTGACAATAGAAGACTTTGCAGACTGCATTTTAAGACTCCAGTCATCTTAAATGCCATCAACACTGGTCAGTGTCCTCTGTAAATATCTGGTTGTTCCGGCTGTGGGCTGTTGCTGACCACGCAGTCTTTGTGCTGTCATTGCTTTGCTCATATACCTTGACAGCTATAAGCTCGAAGAGGTCTTAAATTCTGATCTAATTCCGTTCCTTGTCCGTTATTTTACTGCTTGC
>JASSUY010022308.1:21167-35842 GCA_032466535.1 Forpus xanthops
GTGTACATGTGCATATAGGTTAGATAGGCATGCAGAGAGGGAGTTTTGATTTCCCTTTGCAGTTTTGGTTACTTTGAAGGTGCAGAGTTAAGACAGTAATAGTCAAATATAGTGTGTATTTCCTGAGAACCTTCCTGATTCAATTGGCATGCTTATATCTCCATCCTGGCATTCTAGTTCTGCTACTTAAATAGAGAAACGGAGTGGGAGAGCATTCTTCATATTTCATGAACATATTCTGTTTAGACACCAAACTGGGCATTGAAATGTTCTAATGACATCAGCTGCAATTGAAAACATGAAGATGTTTAAAACAAGGAGGAAAATGCATCCTGAATGTGGGTTGCTAGGCTTTTTCTTGAAAAAGTTGGTAGCTAAAAATAGGGAACAATTCCATGAGCTGTCTCTCAGGTCTCAATGAAGTGGGATTTCTGAGTCACCAGTATGGATTCAAATAGCATTCAAGAGGGTGAGTTGGTAGAGAGGAGAAAGAGATCTTTATGATGAGTCCTTTGTTTATGCTTACTTGTGGTGTTACCACTGTGAGAGAATAAAGCATGTTGTTTGCAATAGAATCTGATTCATCTAAATAAGGTGTGAAATGTTAGAGTTAAAAACCACTGATTTCCAACTGATGAAGTTGGAGCCTAGAGCAGGTTAGGAAGAACTTCTAACAACTTCCCTCTTGTTGGAAGACATCTTGTTAGAAGATGCCTTTGAGCAATCTTGTTTTCATAGGAGGAGGTATAAGAGTGCTAGTGGGCAGTGAATACCCTCCTGCAATAACTGGAAGTTTTTGTGGGATTGTCTGCAGCCCTGAATCAGTCATTCTTGGACAGTTGGGGTCTAACCTTCTTTCTTTTCTCAAGCTTGTTTATTTAAAAGAAAATACTGTATTTAATTTTCTGTAAATAAAATTCAGTGGACACAGTTATAGATACCTAGCTTTCCAGAGAATGTATTATTGTAAATAGAAAATGAGGACCAAAAATGATGACAAAAGTATTAGTTGTGTGGACCTGAAAGTGAAACATTGATTTCTAAATCTGTGAAGTTATTGTTTCCATGAGATTTTACTTTTTATTTTAGGAGTGACTAAGTTGGAAAGGCAATACAACAAACTACTCATTCCCAATGAAGAAAATGTGCTTATATACTACAAAATCCGACAGCAGCTTGCAAAAATGAGTAAAGAGATTGAACAATATGTTCACAAACCAAAGTACTGCCTGCCGTTTTTACAACCAGGGAGACTGGTAAAGGTGATCCGATTATTTTCTTTTTTTTTTTTTTTTGTGTGTGTGTGTGTCTTGTTTTTATTGCACATCTTTACCAATCCATGAAATCTTCAGGTGTTGTTTGTGTCTGTCAGTTTATCATCTTGAAAAACTGTGTTCATCACACTAAGCAACAATTTTTTTATTTCATTAAGATTCTTTGTTAACATTCATCAGTAAATTAAAAAAAAAAAAGAAAAAAACTGTTTTCATGATTAATCATGGAATCACAAAATAGTTAGGATTGGAAAGGACCTTAAGATCATCAAATTCCAACCCACCTGCCATGGGGGCACACCTCCCACTAAACCATGTCACCCAAAATAGTAACAGTCCATAACAGCGGTTGTAAATTTCAGAAATACATAAGATGGGCTTGCTGGGATTTGATTATATGTGGGTTATAACATCTTGTCATATTTTCAGGTGAAAAGCGAAGATGATAACGTTGGATGGGGAGTGGTTGTTAATTTCTCTAAGAAATCTAATGCTAAGGTAAAATATACATTCTCTCCATCAGAAAAACACATACATTACTGCTTTTTCTGAAAATACAATAAAGCTCCTATTTTCTTTGTAGTTTTAAAAGTCAAAAAAAAAGATTTCACAGCAAGTTTACAAAAATCTTAGTCCTTCCTGAAATGAGAGAGAATATAAAGAAAAAAAACCAATGGAAAGTGGGACAAACCCCAAGTCCTGTGATTATTTGTTAACTTTTAGCATATTTATGGAGCAAATGTTCACAAATGTTGTGTGTCTGGGTTAAGTAGTTCAGAAGTTCACATGGCACTGCAGACGTTTCGAAACTATTTAGTTTGTTTCTGATACTTCCCCAGCAGCCATATAAGCCCTTCTTGGGAAAGATACCATGTTATCTACTCTTGGGAAACTTGTAGAAGTTGTATATGAGGACTGAAAGCATAGGGAGACTGGCATTTGGCTCTATGTAGAAGGTTGTCTTAAACTAGGAATCATGTCTTAAGTTAGTGCCTGAGGCATGGGATTGCTTGCCCCTTGAGATGCAGTTGTGGAGTTGAGGGCTGGAAAGTTAAAAAGAGAGCAAAACAATAGAAATGGATTTGGAGAAATGTGGAAGAAAATGCAGAGGGCAGTGATGCAATAGAAGCCAGATTCGGATTTCCTTCCAAATGCCCTTTTTTATAGTTGGTCTGTGCATAACCACAGAGATGATGGTTTGGGCTCCCTTTCAGAAATGTTTTGACAGGCTACTCTGCTGCATAAATTGAAACCTAGGTTTAAAGTCTATTTTTCTGTGGTGGCACATGTTCTGTAATTTTGGCAGAAGACCATTGGCATTAATTGATGAGACGTTGTCTTTGTCAGGTTCTGGTGATGTCTGTACATTGTGGCACCTTTTGGTGCTTTTCTCATACATATTCATTAAAGAGGAAGTGAGAAAAGTGTGTGCATGCAGAACTTGCTAAGAAAGATTCTGGTTTGGTTTTCCATCTCCCTTTTGTAAGTTGCTTGTATTTTTCAAGTTGGAAAATTAAACTGTTACTGCTATTGCTTAAGCTTTTGCTTCCTGACTGTTTTTTTTTTTTATGGAGCCACATGAGCAGTAACACAGATTCACCTCTCACCCCAGCCTTTTGTATAAAACTGCCAACTTCTGTGTCACTGGAGGCATCTCTTCTGTGTCATATTTTATTCACACAGACATTTGCCATCTCTCTCTGGCCTGTTGTATCAAGCCTTCAGGTTTGAATGTTGGCTTTGAAATGATGTTCTGTTCTGCAGGAGATGGCTCTGGCTGCAGCAGCACTTTTTTCATTATATCATTCTAGCAGCTGGGTTGAATTTTTCCTTCCAAGTTCTGTGGAAAGAATGACAATAGGTGCTGAAAATCATGGAACAGGCTTAAAACTGTGACTTTAGTCACAGTATAAAAGGCTAGTTTCTATCAGCAGAAGCAAACCAAATGACTTAAAGAAGCTGCAACTTACCTGTTTCAGTGTGTTTATTCAATGTGGTTTTTTTCTGGGCTACAGGTGCATTTCCCCATTACTGTTTAATGTAGTAATGTAGTTAATACTGGAAATACATCACTATTATGTCATGTCTTAAACCTTAATCCACTTCTAAGGTGGGGCAGATCTTTGGATTTGCTTTAAGAAATCATGTTGAATTTTATCTATTACTAGTTTTTCTTTAGTTGCAAATTTTTCTTCACTGTATCATAGTTTCTGATGAAGTCCCTTTTCTAGTGAGGAATATATATAATCAAGATTGACAGCATTGCAGTATGTCTGTATTTCACTGAGTAATTCTTTGTTCATTGCAATGTGAAAGCAAAAGCATGAGTCAATGTCAGCTATGCGCATTGTTAATTATATTTAGATGTTTTTGCAGCATAATTTCACAATGCAGTGTTCCACAAAGTTGTGAATGCAAATAGCACTTCATCCTGAATTACAGTACACTAAAATTTATTTCAAGCTGTGATGCTTACTGTACATTTCACGTTATAGCAGGCTGCTGAGTAACTATTTTTGAGTAAGAAATTTTGTTTCCAGTAGGTTGTCCCACCAGTCTACTAGTTTTTATTGTTGTGTTCCATATAGTCCATTTTGTCATCTGGTCTTTGGATCTAGACATTTTTGTCTGTTCACAGTTAACACTACTAAAATTCAAAATGCTGCAATTTGGTCTTCCCTATTTCGATTGTTGTAGTCATTGTGTATTAATGTTTTCTACTTACCTGTTCATGTTCATTTATAATGTTTACTGCATATGCATCAGTTTTAGTCCTGTGTCATGGTCATGGAATTTTCAGTGTGTCCAATGTTACTGATCTGGTCTGAATTTATCTGTGCCACGTTTCTGGGTTCACAGATATGATCAGCTGTCTTGTTTTTGTTTTCAGGTATATGAAGTAATAGATGATTCAGGGCAAATCTAAAATCCTTGGAACGCAGTGTTCAGCCAAGGAGGATGGAATGTTACCCTTGAAGCATGTGAATCAATGCAAAATAAATCAAAGGAATCATTTAAATTTGATATGATAGACATGTCTGTGACTAACAAATTTTTACTGGGTGTCCTAGCCCCCTTTTATTCTTGCATATAAAAATATGCCAGTACCTAAAATATCATAGGAAACCCATTGAAGGGAACAGTACATATTCAAAAAGCAGTTCTAGATTAAGTCACGTCTGGTCAGCGTTGCCTAAAAGGCATTGGTATATGTGAACTCAGACTATTAGAAATTAACAGCAAATGTTAATGACATACTATTGCTTTATTAATAGGTTTACAGTATGGTTACTGATAAAAAGTTTTTTTCCTCTTATAATTATCTAGACATTTCCAATGCTAGTATTTTCTGTAGCATGTATGCACAGCTGTAAGTCTAGTCTCTTCTTCATTCAAGTCAGCATTAAGCTTTCTGTGGCTTTGTCTGGACACTGATTTGGTACATGTGGATATTATTTTAAAGTTCTGATTCGGAGAACAGCAAGCATGTTGTACATTGCTGTGCGTGGTTTCTGCAAATGTGGTATAGAACTCAGAAATGGCTTCTTCCTCAACAAGTAACTGCATTTCTGGAAGAAATTATATATCTGGTAGAACAGGATAGCCCTGTTTTTCTGTTCAGTTTACTATGGCAGTTTCAGTACTTCTTAGAAACACTAGCTGGCTCCAACCTGCTTCACATGCAGTGAAAAAAACCCAGTGTGAGTTAGATTTGTAATGAAAAACACTGCCCAGTAAAACTGAACTGAGTTAAAACAGCATTTTGAGAAGACTCTCTCTTGTATTTGGGAACAGGGAAGCTTGCACATACTATTTTAAAAGATGAAATCTGCCTTCAATGTTAGGCCAATAACTTACTCAAGCTCATAAAAATATTTGCTTGTTGTAGGAGTGTACATGAGCAACCTTAGCACATAGTGATCCAGTCAAATAAGTAACATCAATTTTTTTTAAAGCAGTGCATAAGAAAGGATATGGTTTTGTGAACAGTAGTCTTTAAGCACCACATCTGCATGTTTGTGTTCTTTAAAGGAAATTCAGATGTTACGTACGGAGTTTGGGCCATATAAAGATGTGGTCTGCAAGATGCAGCTTCGTCTGCAGGTGCAAGCTGTAATGCTTGAGAGCTTTTTCTGATTTTTTTTTTTTTGTTGTGGTAAAACACTGAATGTGAAAACCTGCAAGTGGAACAGATCCCCCAGATTCTGTTTCTTAAAAAAAAAAAATGGCAAAGTTCAGTACTCCAGGCACGATGCAAATATCTTGCATTACAGTTGTGAAGTTGTTGGCTTACATTGAAAGAGCTATGTCTAGTAGAGGACAGAAGCTCTTGAAACTGCAAGTAGAATTTAGGCTGCACTGCCAAGGGAGGATGGGGAAGGGGTAATTATTTCAAGTTTTCCACTGTGAGGTATCTTTCAAACAATACTTATTCAGTAGTTTTTAGAACATACTGCATCACTGAGTTGATACTCTGATGAGCATTAACTCATTTCATACCTTTAATATTGAATAAATAATGCTTTTTCCTTAAGTTATTCCTGGTATTTTTAGAATGACTGATAATGTTTTTTTTGCACCCTCAACAGCCAAATTGTGCTGAACCGGACTCATTATATGTAGTTGAAGTGCTACTGTACTGCAGCACAGACAGTTTGAAAAATTCTACTACTGAGTCTGCAAAGCCAGTCAGCCTTGATGAGAAAGGAGAAATGCAGGTTTGTTACACATGTTTATTCTCAATAGCTTCTTGTAAGTGTTCTCAAACATTCTGTTTCCAAAGCATTTTCAAACTGTGATGAAGGAGAGGTTGATGTATTAAGGAAGAGAAAGTAGCTATACAAT
Source organism: Forpus xanthops (assembly GCA_032466535.1). Lineage (NCBI taxonomy): Eukaryota > Metazoa > Chordata > Aves > Psittaciformes > Psittacidae > Forpus > Forpus xanthops. The sequence continues at coordinate 27,287 of JASSUY010022308.1, forward strand.
CTGGCTCTGCTTTCTTAAACAGCTGCTGATTTCACTGAAGAAGTGATGTGCAAGTATGAACAAAATACTTGAGTGGATTTGTTACCCTGTAAGAAGTGCTTTGAAAAGTGCTTGCTGTGTGTTACATATTTCAAGTTAATACATAAAAGACAATAGCAGCAATGTAAACAGAGTTATGAAAATTACCTATGTATGTGATAAAATCTGCAGATAACCAAGCGTTTATAAACTGTTTTCTTGCATGCTTGTGCAGGATTCTGTGGGTAGTGTGTGTTTGTTCTACCAGATCTGAGAATTCAGTTAGCATTTTTATAATCTTTTAGTAATAAATTTATTGATGCTGTTTGGCAGATACTTTTCTCAGCATTAATCTTCTGCCTCTGGGAACAGAATTTTTTTTTTTTTTCTTATTTTTTTCAGACCCCTTCTGTGCTCTGTGAGCCTATCTCATTCTAAACTCAAACTGATTTTTGTTTTTAGTGAAAGCACTGCATTATTTAAATTGAAACCCTGTTTCAAATCAGGGATAGTTTTTTTGTTGGTTTTTTTCATTTAAGTCAGCTTAAAGCTTGAGGTGCAGTATTAAATCTTCATGGTGTCTTCATGGTTTGATTCTTATGTATATGTATTTGCCAATTTGATTTTCTCCATTGTTGTTAGTGTTCCTGGTTAAGTATATGACAATAACTTTGGTTTGGGTCATAACAGGTATTCCTGTAGATAAGAGACAAGGTAATAGAAATTTTTTTTTTTTCCCACTTGTAGCCTCTCTCTAGATTTAACTGAATACAGAATTTTTCCATTTGAACAGACTTGCTTTTCTTATTTATAATACTTTGTTACCCACATTTTTTACTTCATGATACTCCTTTACCCACTGCTATGTCCTGCACACTCAGGTGTTGTTTTCCTTCATAAAGCTAAAGCTGTGCTGTGTAACAGTAATAATAAATACACTTTTTTTTAACTGATGCATTAGTTGCTGCCTTCTGTTTTACAGGTTGTTCCTATTTTGGTGCATCTTGTCGCAGCTATCAGCAGTGTCCGACTTTACATACCGAAAGACCTGCGGCCTGTTGACAACAGACAGAGTGTGCTAAAATCTATAAAAGTAAGTTCTACTAGGCTGTGTAAGTTCTCTGCTCTGATTAGTAAGGTACTCTTGGACCCACGACAAATTGTTCCGAATAAATTTGTCTAAAGCTTGTCACATCTTCACTCTTACTCTTTTTATAGGGCTTGGAAACCACCATGTATATCAGTTGTTTCCTCTTGTCAGCAGTCATTTTAAATTGATTTTGAAAACTGTGGGAAGATCGCATAACAAACTTACACCACTTCCTTCTGTGTCTCTATAGTTGTGCCAGCTGATTTGTAAGAGTGTAGCTTATTTCTGTTCCTAATTCTAGAAAAAAAAAGTACCTTTTTCCTTCCAGGAAGTACAGAAGCGATTTCCCGATGGAGTACCATTACTAGACCCTATTGATGACATGGGCATCAAAGATCAAGGACTGAAAAAAATAATCCAAAAAGTAGAGGCATTTGAGCATAGGATGTATTCACATCCTCTTCACAATGATCCCAACTTGGAAACCATATACAAACTTTGTGAAAAAAAAGCACAGGTAAAAATATAAAACAGAACCCTCTATCTATATTTAGCTGGAGAGAAACCAGTACTTCCCTTTTTACTTGCTTTTTTTTTTTTTTTTTTTTTTTTATTTGCAAAGCCCAAATAATGCTTTTTTTAATGAAGACCAAATAATCCTTTTAAAATTAACAAACCCAAATAGTCTTTTTTTAACTACAGTAAAATAAATTTAATCTCACTAACAAACTGGCTGAGTCAGTGGTATGCCCATGATTAATACATCTGAAAATAATACTTTCCAGAAAAGGTCATCAGGGATTAGGTTATAGAGATGCCTCTGGAGTGTTTTTCACTAAATAGGTCTAGCACAGTGTAGGTCAGGTCTTCACAGGTACTTGAAACTGAACATTTTTAATATGCCTGTACAGAGCTAAGCTGAATGGATGGGACTTGCTAGCTTGGGGAAGTGTACCGTACTAAGCACTAATCATGGTGCTGCTTCTTCCTGAGCCAACTCCCACATTGAAAGCAATACAGTTACGTACTTTGTACAGGGTTGAACCTTGCTAAACTGAAAGTGGTTGTGCACAAAAACAGCTGTAATGTTTTTATGCTGCTCTAGATAACAGGTTCTCCAGGAGTCACTTCACAGAAGCGAGGTGGTTCTGGTGTGGGCAGCACAAAAGTTGCATGTGGTAAGACCTGATGGACCAAGCAGTGTTCTGCAAAGGTGTCTGCATTGTACAGCCAGCTGTGAGAATGTTGACAGTGACTGTGACAAACAAGATGACACTGGAGAAGCTCTAATAGCTGGAAATAATACCTCTTGGTTGCATTTGATGGGACCATTGATTAGCTCAGATTTAGTACAGATTTTTTTTTTTTAAATTTGTTTTAAATTTCCAAATCTCCATCTCAGTGGAGTTGGATGAGTCACTGTCAACTACTGTGTTCGTATTCTGTCATGCTGAGGCCCTGATGTAAATGATACAATGTCTTTAGAAGTGTTGTTAAACCTGGATCATGTCATTTCTTTCCACCTCCCTCTTCCCCCTCTTCAATCTCTCTCTTCCTCCCCTTTCCCCTCAGATTGCTGTAGATATCAAAGCAGCAAGACGAGAGCTGAAAAAAGCTAGAACCGTCTTACAAATGGATGAACTCAAATGCCGCAAGCGTGTTTTGAGAAGACTGGGGTTTGCCACATCCTCAGATGTCATTGAGATGAAAGGGCGAGTTGCTTGTGAAATCAGCAGGTAATTGTTTCTGTGTGATTATCGTCATGAATACATATTTTACTGTTCTTGCTGCAACTAGGATGCCGTGTTTATATTTCTATGTTCTGAAGCCACTGAAAGAAAGATTGATCAGAGAGTGTGGCTTGTGTCATAAAAGGAATATGCTAATTGAAGAGATAAAGATAGCAACTTGAGGACAAAATACTATAGCAAGTGAGGATCTGAATCAGAACTTTACCAACTTCCTGACTTTCAGGAACTGTTTGCTGACAAGTTACACTTTTCCTTGTAAAAAAATACTTTTTTCCCCATTTTGTGCATTTGTCTGATAAGTTCCAAAAATGAATGTGTAGTTTTATCTACGATTTGATATTTATCCAAATAGCATGTTTGGATTTTGTATTCACTTCATGCACCTCCTTCTATAGTTCATAATTAAGCCTTTATTCTGCAAGTAAATTGAAGCAGGTTATTCCTTTTTTCAGTATCTTGGAAGTATCCAGTATAATCTTTTTTGAGCAACAGCAGTACCAATTCTGGTCGTTCTCATAAGCTACCTCTGTTTCTTTTCAGTCTCTTGATAGCCTGTCTGATAAAAACTGAGTAAAGCAACTGCTTATGAATTATCAGGAGAGATTCTTTGTAGTCCAGTAAGAGCTTTTAGTTTCTTTAAAATGTTGTCTCTTAATTAACATCCTTAAAGAGCTAGCATATATTAGGTTTTGGTGTTCCTGTAAGAAAAATTAAGTTCTTGTTTCTTATTTGTATCAAATTACTTCACAAAACAAATTAATAGTAATTAATTTTAAAATTACATATCAGTAAGTCTTCTCTGTAAGCTTCTTTCTCTTTATTTTAGTGCTGATGAACTACTCCTGACAGAAATGATGTTCAATGGTATCTTCAATGACTTATCTCCAGAACAGACAGCTGCACTACTAAGCTGTTTTGTATTTCAAGAGAATGTGAGTTACTTTTTCAATTCATGTATTCTAGACATTTTTGTCTACCAACAGTATTGTTTATAATTTAGTTTCAGAATTAGTCATAACAGTACCAGCCATTGCACATTTTTTATCAATTCATAAGGTGTTTGACATGAATTCCCATTGGGCTTAGCAAAAGCATTGCAACTTCAGTGCTAAAATATCTTTCTCTATGTGTGATGTACCAAAGGTTGTGAAAATTGTTGTCCTGGCAATCAGTCTGCCAGTTTCCCCCTGTTATGGTTTAAGCCCAGGCAGTAACTCAGAACCACACAGCTGCTTGGTCACTCCCCTCACCCTCTCTTCCTCCCCCCACCCCCATAGGGATGGGGAGGAGAATTGAAAAAAATGTAACTCCCAAGGGATGAGATGAGAACAGCCCAGTAACTAAGTTTTACACAAACCTCTACTGCTACCACCAATAATAATAAGGGAAATAACAGGGAAGAGAATTCAACTGCTCACCACCTGCCGACCGATACCCAGCCTGACCCAAGCAGTGATCCAGCCCTTCTGGGTAACTGCCCCCAGTTTATATACTGGGCATGATGGGCTGTGGTATGCAATACCTATTTGGCTTACTCCCGACTGTCTCTGCTTACTACCGACTTCTGCTACTCCCTGGCAGGGCATGAGACTCAGAAAGTCCTTAGTTGGAGTAAACATTACTGAGCAACAACTAAAAACACTGGTGTTATCAATGTTGTTCCAAGGCTGGCAGTCAAAAACGCAGCACTGCACCAGATAGGAAGGAGAATAATGACTGCTACTGCTGAACCCAGGGCAGTATCCACCCTTTATTCCATGCTATTCATGTCATGCTCAGATCCCACTTTTTTCAATATACAATCACTCTTGCGTCATACATAATAATGTACATATATACACATACACACACAGATCATTCCTTAGTACATGGACCAGTACGTATAAAGCTGCTGAGTTCATCTGGTCCATGATATCATGCTTCATTTCTTGTAACAGTCTTTCAGATCAGGAGAGACTGTGTGCAGTGTTGAATTGTTGCCTGCTGATGACGCTGAGGAATTCGTCACAGCTGAGCTTGTCTGGTTTTCATCAAAGTTTGTCTTTTGTTGGGATGATGGTCAGAGGGAAGTCAGGGCCAGTTGCTGGTGACCTGAAGACATCTAATTGGTGGGCTATAAAAGTGCTACATAGCAGGCAAGAGCATACAGTTGAGTTCATTGGCTGTTTTCCCCTAAAATCAAATCCCCTTCAGGTACACATTGGACTTCCCCATCTCCCTGCATTATCCACCAAGTATATCTGTGTCCCTGGGCAAAAACAATCCCATGAGTGGATTTGCCTTCACCTGAAGCAGGAATAACCCAGTAGCTGGTGCATGGTAGGGAGTGTGATATACCCGCTCAATACCATTCTCTTTGGCCCAAGTGTCCATAAGGCTGTTTGAGAAATGAGGCCCATTATCTGACTTAGTTCTCTCTGGGGTGCCACAAAATCTGTTTCTCAAGGCTCAGGATAGTGTTCTGGGCAGTGGCATGGGGCACAGCATATGTTTTCAGCCATCCAGTGGTTGCTTCCACCATGGTAAGCACATGGCGCTTGCCTTGGCAGATTGGTGGGAGTATGATACAATCAGTCTACCAGGCTTCCCCATATTTGTACTTCAGCCATTGTCCTCCATACCAAAGAGGCTTTAACCACTTGGCTTGCTTAATTGCAGCACACGTTTCACACTTGTGAATAACCTGGGCAATAGTGTCCATAGTGAAGTCCACCCTGCGATCATGAGCCCTTCTTTGTTGGTTGCATCTCTGCCCTGATAGTCTGAAGTGTCGTGGCCCACTAAGCCAAAAGTAATTCACCCTTATGTTGCCAGTCTAAGTCTGTCTGAGCCACTTCAGTCTTAGCAGCTTTACTCACTTGTTGGTTGTTCTGGTGTTCCTCAGTGGCCTGTCTCTTGGGTACCTGAGCATCAATATGGCATACCTTCACTGCCAGGTTCTGCACCCAGGCAGTGATATCTTCTTGCCACAGTACAGCAGCCACGATGGGTTTACTTCTGCGTTGCCAGTTGCTCTGCTTCCATTGCTGCAAGCACCCCCACAGGGCATTTTCTACCATCCATGAGTTGGTATAAGAGATAAAGTATTGGCCACTTATTCAGCAATGTCCAAGGCCAGCTGGATGGCTTTCAGCTTGGCAAACTGACTCGATTCACCCTCTCCTTCAGCAGTTTCTGCAACTTGTTGTCGGTGACGCCTTCCATCTCCAGTGCTTTCCCACAATACAGCAGGACCCATCCGTAAAGAAGGCATCCTGCTTTTCACTTTCTGATAGTTCATTATATGGTGGGGCCTCTTCAGCACACATGACCTCCTCCTCTGGTGACATTCCAAAATCTTTTCCCTTTGACTAGTCCATGATGACTTCTAGAATTCCTGGACAACTGGGATTTCCTATTTGAGCTCATGTAATTGCTGCAGCCCACATACTCCATGTAGCCTCGCTTGCATGATGTGTAGAGGAGACCCTCCCTTTGAACATACAGCCCAGCACGGGCAACTGGGATGCCAGGAGGAGCTGTGCTTCAGAGCTGATCACTTCTGAGACAGCTCTAACCCCTTTGTAGGCTGCCAGTATCTCTTTCAGTTGGAGTATAGCTGGCCTCAGATTCTCTGTATCCTGACTCCAAAAGCTGAGGGGTTGACCTTGAGTCTCCCCTGGAGCTTTCTGCCAGAGGACCATTCTCCCCAGCTGCAGTGTAGAGTGCATCTTTTACATCTGGCCCAGTCTGGACTGGTTTGAGGGCTACTGCATGAACTGCCTCTCATTTAATTTGCTCAAAGGCTTCTTGTTGCTCAGGGCCCAATTTAAAATCACTCTTCTGGGTCATGGGATAGAGAGGGCTTACAATCAAACTGTAATTTGGATGTGTGTTCCCCAGAACCCTACAGCACCCAAGAAAGCTTGTATTTCTTTCTAATTGGTTGGTGGGGACATTGCTGTTATCTAGTTGATCACATCTATGGGGATCTGGCGATGTCCATATTGCCATTTTATTCCCAGAAATTGAGTCTCCTGTGCAGGTCCCTTGACCTTACTCCATTCTATGGCAAAACCTCTTACAGCAGGATGTGGATCATTTTCTGCTGTTCCTCAAAAACTTCCTCTGCTGTATCACCCCACATGATAACATCATCAATGTGTTGCAGGTGTTCTGGAACTTGCCCCTGTTCCAGTGCAGTCTGGGTCGGTCCATGGCAGATTGTAGGGCTGTGTTTCCACCCCTGGGGCAGTCGATTCTCAGCGTACCGGACGCCTTTCCAAGGAAAAACAAACCGTGGCTTGCACTCTGCTGCCAGAGAAAATGGGAAAAATGCATTGGCAATATCAGTCATGGCATACCACTTGGCTGCCTTTGACTCCAGTTCATACTGATGTTCTGTCATGTCTGGTATGGCAGCACTCAAGGACAGTGTGACTTCATTCAGGCCACCATAGTCTACCTTTAGTCTCTGTTGGTGTGATATTGCCACTGGTGCACCGTTGTGGTTGCAATTGACGGTTGTTGTTCTTCGACCTTCAGCAACCCCACAACAGAAGGATCCTCTGAGAGACCAGGCGAAGTGGACAGCTGCTCCATTTCCTCTGTCTCCAAAGCAGCAATACCAAAAGCCCACCGGTGCCCTTTTGGGTCTTTGAAGTACTCTCTCCTGAGGTAGTCTAAGCCAAGGATGCATGGAGCCTGTGGATCAGTCAGAATGGGGTACTTTTGCCAATTCTTCCCAGTCAGGCTGATTTCAGCCTCCAGTGCAGTCAACTTTTGGGATCCTCCTGTCACTCCAGAAATATAAATGGGTTCCACCCCTTGACAGCTTGGTGGGATCAGGGTACACTGTGCACTGGTATCTACTAGTGCCTTATACCTCTGTGGGACTGATGTTCCAGGCCATCTGGTCACTGTAAGTGCTCAAATTGCTCAACATTTTTGTTTAGGACTGCATGAAAAGCTAAATACGGTCCTCTTCTTCAGAGGAGATGAATGTACAACATGCACCCGACTAAAGACCATAAGATGTAGTGGGTGGAAGCTAAAGCTGCAGGAGTTTCAGTCTTATATTTTATTTGTAGCTTGGAAAGTAATGATTGGAATGGCTTTTTAGTATCTGTTATAAGTTTATCGAGTACAACAACTCAAACTACTTCTGCGAGAATTAAAGATTGTATACATGATGTTTATCAGAGCGCATAGACTTTCCTTCAAAAATCTGGGGGAAAGAGTATTCATCTTTTTGTAAATGGGGATGAGTGGGAATGGGATTGATAATCAGTCTGGTTTTCTGGATAAACTTTTAGTTAAAGGTAAAATCAAAGAGTGAATATGTGTGCATGCATTAGTGTCTTTACAATGCACTCATTTGACTGCTGATTTACTGTTTCATCATTCTGTTCTGTATGGATACTTTCCACATCTTGTCTTTCCATGCGGAGACTTGATTGATTGATTTCCTCATGCCTTTAGGTGAAAATAGATTGCATGGAAGTTCTACTTGAATATGCACGTATGCAGTCCTGAAGTTCTGAAAGGTTTTGAAAATTAGTGGCATTATGCACTGAACTACATTATTTTCTGCTTCAGCTGCGTATTAATGTGCCTTACTGTATCTTACTCATCAAATATATAAACAAAAAGGATTTAAGACATAAAAAAAACCAACAAACAAAACTAAACATAACAAAACCCAAACCCACAATTACC
>JASSUY010022309.1:6293-28390 GCA_032466535.1 Forpus xanthops
GTGCCCTTTAAAACCTTTGGGTTTCCCCCTCATCTGCATCATTTCCTTCATAAAGTGCATAAAAATGACTGCTCCCCACAGTTAATGGCTTAGAATCAGTTTGAGATAATCTAATGAAAGGTGAAACTGAAGAAGAAAGGAGTGGTATTATTACCAGTAATGTTTCAATTAGTTCAGTATCATTGCAGTGAAAGGGAGCTTTAAATTGCTCTTGTAGTAGGAATTGAACTTCCATGCAAATATAAATGAAGTACAGCTATTCTGGTCTGTGGCAATCACGCATGTTATATCAACTGAACAGATGAGACACAATAAACATGATCTGGATGTTACTTTGGGAAAGTGCTCACTTTCTCAAACAGCAGATAATTATCAAGATATCCCTTACTATAACTACTTTTTGAAATAATTTTTTGCAAAGACTTTCAGTAAAAGACAACCTTGTTCTGCAGCTCATTGTGCTGAGATAATTGTTATCAAGCTATGAAGAAGCTAATTGATCTTGAAACAAAAAATACCCACCTTCTATACAATTTTGATTCTTGTTTGTTTATAGAGGTGCACAACTTGGTAAATGCTGTTATGCACTAAAGTTATAGTATGCTAATCATTAGCTATTATTAGTTTTCATTTGAAGGTTATGGTATACTTTTATTCTACACATCTTGCATGTATGAATATTGTTTAATTTAACCAGTATGAATGTCTAACTTCTGTCAAGCACCAGGTCGAAGAAAATATAATAGAGTCTTAGAGTCATGCAATCATAGAATCATAGATTCATATAATCACAGAATTATAGTATGGTAGTTGCTCAAAGCCCCGTCTAGCACTTCCAGGGATGGGGCATACACAACGTCTCCTGGCAACCTGTGCCAGTGCCTCAATACCCTCATAGTGAAGAAGTTTTTCCTACTGTCTAATCCAAATCTACCCTTTTTTAGTTTAAAGTCATTACCCCTTACTCTGTCACTATGTGCCCTTGTAAAAAGCCCTTCATATGCTTTCTTGTAGGACTCCTTTAGGTACTGGAAGGGTACTATAAAGGCCCCCTGGAGCTTTCTCTTCTCCAGGCTGAATAGCCCAAACTTTCTCAGGCTGTCTTCATACAGGAGGTGCTCCAGCCCTCTGATCATCCTTGTGGCCTTCCTCTGGACTCACTCTAACAGGCCCATATCCCTCTTGTGCTGGGAATCCCAGAGCTGAGCACAGTACTGCAGGTGGGGTCTCACTGGAGCAGAAGGACAGCATCATCTCCTTCTACCTGCTGGTCATGATCCTTTTTACTCAGCCCAGGGTACGGCTGGCTTTCTGGGCTGCAAGTGCACACTGCCAGTTCATGTTGAGCTTCTCACAAAGCACCCCGAGGTACTTCTCTTCAGGGCTGCCCTCAATCCATTATCTGCCCAGGTTGTATTTTGTGCTTGGGATTACCCTGACCCAAGTGCAGAACTTGGCCTTGTTGAACTTCATGAGGCTGGCACTGGCCCAGCTCTCAAGCCTTCCAAGGTCTGTCTGCATGACATCTGTTCCCTCCAGTGTGTTGACCACACCACACAGCTTGATGTTGCTGTCACACTTGCTGAAGGTGCACTCCATCCCACTGTCCATGTGGGAATATATAATGAATGGAAATGTTTTCTCTGCACCGGGTCTTAATAAAACTTTTTTGTGATGCAGATAATCAGCCTAGCTGAGGTTAATAATGGGAGACTCTAAGTAAACATCTTCTGTGCTCCCAAAACTTGTTGAAATTTAGAAATGTTTCTGGTAATTGTTTATCTAACTAGCAAAGATGAAGTAAGAAAAGGAAAAAAAAAAAAAAAAAAAAATGAAAAGCCATAAACAAAAAAACTATATATCTCCTGGGGCATTTCAACCTGATCTTCTACTGCAGCCTTCTGCCCAAACAGTATCATTGCATGGAAATATGTTCAATGCTTATATATTTTGCTGAATTATAATATTAGAGTTAACAAATGTTGTTACATGACTGTTTTACTTGAGCAAAAATCAGAAATCAATATATTTTTTGTAATCTTGTTCAGCTGATAACAATTATATAGGGAACTATTAACAGTACATGAAATCTGCAGTGATGAGTTGAGTAGAATGAATTATTTAAATTAAAACACTAAAAAAAAAAAAGTCTTGAATTGCTAGAAAACATCTCTAATGCTGAGTGATAGAAGGTCTTTCTTCTATGTGCTTGATGACATTTTCTTTCTCTGTTAGTAACCCTACATTCATCCTTAATGCCGACTTTGGATTCTCTTCTTTGGCAACCATTACTAAGTCAAAGCCCAGAAATGTGTATGCAAACTTTTTTCAGGCTACTACTAAGTGATTTAAGTTCAGTAAAACTGAGTTCAGTGTGAGCTTCACAAACCCTCTCAGTCCTGCTACATAGTTAAAAGGATGACTAAGGTTCATACTTTTACAGGCAGATTAATAAAACTGACCAAAGGTTGAAAGGCTTTTACTCTATGGTAGTCATTTGCCAAGTCCACAAAAAAGTTTCTGCAAATTTTTGCTTGTGGGACTGTGTTGAAAGAGGAAAGACTGCAACTTTCAAGAGAATAGTTAGTTAATAGTCAAATATGTACCAGTAGTTTACATAGGCCATACAAGAAACTGCTGACTGGCTTATTCTGAGTATCTTATCCACATCCATCTTCCCAGTAGTCTTGGACTATGACTGGTTTATTGTATCTCCCCTGGTTCTGGCCAGCCTTGGTTTCCAACATGTGATGAGTTGTTAATGAGTCTTTGTTAGCCAAGGTCAAAAAACCATCCAGATGATGATTTCCAAAACTGTCATAACATATGCTAGTTTTGAAAATCAGCCATCTCAACAGTGATAAATGAGAACCTGCCACTTTTCTAGGCTGAAGTGTCTTCTGTCAGACCTCATACTTCAGTCTGTGGTCAAAGCACATTTCCATCTATGTGGAACAATCTGTTGCTGAAATAAATGTAATCAGCCCTCCAATGAACTCTGTGAAGAAAACAAATTTCATCGTAGTTAAGTCACAGAATAGAAATTTTCTTGGATTCTGTCATCCTGTCAAACAAATATAATGAATACAGCCACTCTGTCACTTTGTATCCAAGAAACAGATTGAGGTATTATGCCATAAACGTAGTGCAAAAATGGAAAGATTTTTCTTTTTCTGACATGGTAAAAATTAATGAAGGTCATTCTGGGGGTAACGCGTGAATCTGACAAGTAGCATCCAGGAAGACTTTTTTTCTAATTGATTGTAGATTATAAATAAGCAGTGTAGTATAGAACTTCAGGTTAGGAGCTTATATAACTCTGTACCTAAATGCAGTATGTTTCACCCAAATTCTCAAATATTTACTTGGGCGTGTATACAAAATACCAGCTTAGTCAGAGTTGCACATATGATTTTGAATGGATTACAGGAAGTCTTTGCTTCCTATTATTCCTCAAAGTTCTCTGAGCTTGTTATGTCATAACGTGACATAACGTGACATAACAAGCTAAACAAAAAATATTTTGAGTGGATGGAATGCTCATCAAAGAATGACGTTCTGCTCTCGTGAGACCTCACTTGGAGCATTGTGCACAGTTCTGGGGTCCTCAACACAAAAGGATATGGAACTGTTGGAACAAGTCCAGAGGAGGGCCACAAGGATGATCAGGGGAATGGAGAACCTCCTGTATGAAGACAGGCTAAGAAAGTTGGGATTCTTCATCCTGGAGAAGAGAAAGTTGCGTGGCAACCTCATAGCAGCCTTCCAGTATCTGAAGGGGGCCTATAGGGGTGCTGGGGAGGGTCTCTTCATTAGGGATTGTAGTGATAAGACAAGGGGTAACGAGTTAAAACTTAAACAGGAGAAGTTTCGATTGAATATAAGAAGGAAGTTCGTTTCTTTAAGGGTGATGAGGCACTGGAATGGGTTGCCAAGGGAAACTGTGAATGCTCCATCTCTGCCAATGTTCAAGGCCAGGTTGGACAGAGTCTTGGGCAACATGGTTTAGTCTCTGTCCCTGGCAAGGGGGGTTGAAACTAAATGATCTTAAGGTCCTTTCCAACCCTAACTATTCTATGATTCTATGATACACACTTCTGCTTCTGAAAGCTGAAACTTTTTAGAAAAATATTTATACAAATTCTGGAAATTATTTTGAAATGTAAGCCAGTTGAAGGAGACCTTGAAAGTTGAGTTGAATTTCTCTGAAAATTTTAAAATTAAATTCTCCATGGCAATTGATAGAAAGAAATAAAATAGAACTTCCCTGAAAATCAGCTTCAAGTTTTGAGAAGACATGTTTGGTTACAAACAAGTCACATGAAGGATATTGCAAGCATTGCATGACACAAAGCCATGTTGTACACATCTGTATTGGGTCTGGCTGAGGCGGAGACAATTTTTCCTACAGCAGACCTTATGGTACTGTGCTTTGTATTGGTAGCTAGAAAGCTGCTTATAGCACACAGTGTTTGGCTACTGCTGAGCAGTGCTCATACAACATCTAGACTGTCTCTCCAACTACTCCCACACCAGTAGGTTGGTGATGGGCAAGATCTGGGGAGGGGATACAGCCAGGACACCTGACCCAAACTGGCCAAAGAGATATTCCATACAATACAACATCTACACAGCAATGAAAGCTAAGATAAGGCAGAGGGGAATTCATTATTTACAGCCTTTGTCTTTTGGAGCAACTGTTACACATACTTCTTGATAAGTAGCCAGACATCACCTGCTGATGGGAACTAGAGAATAAAATATTTTGGTTTTGTTTCTGTGAACAACATTTTACTTTATTAAACTTTCTTAATCTTGACCTACACAGAGTTTTTATTTTCCATATTGTTTCCTCTCGTCCTGCAGAGGAGGTGTGATGATCAAGAGCTCCTTTTTGTGTGTGTCTCAAAACAACTCAACCGACAAAAGCAGCTGAGGGGGGCTGAGCGGCTGTTGATGGTGATCGGCTTGTTGGCGGTCAGAGGCAGAGCAGGCACGTGCTCCATGAAAGGCAGGGGATGATTTCCTGTGCTGTCTGCCCTGAGGTCATGAACATCAACTGCCTGGGAAGGAACCTGCCTGAAGACAGTAGCCCAACCCCTGCAACTGCCCAGCACCATGCTGCGCCCCTCAGGACACAGTGCGAACTGAGGCTGGGGCTCACCAGAAACCCCTGGCACTGATTGGAGCCTTCCAGAACAGCTCCCGGTGCATGTGCAGGCAGTAAATGAGTCTGCGCATGTGGGAAGGGTCCAAGAGACCCTGACCCTGTAAACAGGCTGTTTGTTCACCAGGGAACCTGTAGTCCCTCCCCAGCATCCTTACTTCATCCACTTCAGATACTGGAAGGCTGCTATGAGGTCTCCATGCAGCCTTCTCTTCTCCAGGCTTTTTATGTTTATTTTCTCCTCTTGAACCAGTTTCAGGGAAGTTTGCAATAAAATCAATCGTTGTTCATCCAACCTCTGGAGAGATTGTGTTTTTTTCCCACAAACCTCACAGTATGGTAAAAGATCAGCTCCATACACTGCTGCCGGGAGGGATGAGGCAGGAGCAGCTTGGTGGGCACCTGGCATCCAGCTCAAGTCAACCCAACACAACATCTTTACAAATGAGGCCCAAGGTATTTTCTAGTTGCCTCTGAAGCTGGGATCACATTTCTGTGTCTCAAGTCTTAGAATAGTATCAAAATCTTACCACATAAAATCCTAAGGATGTTTTTTTTCTGTGTTTTTGAACACTAACCAATGAAGCAGTCATATGGGTTAATTTCAGGCAGTAGAATGTTTAAGTAATGCATTTAGAATATGCCTAGTAAGCAGAATTAAAAAAAAATCTGAGATATTTGTTTTTAACATAGTTATAAAAAAAATGGGAGAAAATGACAATTAAAGAATATAAAAGGAGTTTTGTGGAACAAGATCAGTTGCGTTAGTACTGGGGAGAGGGATACCACTGTTTTAAAATACATTACTTGCACAGAAAACTCTGAAATGCTCCTCTGCAAAATGCTAAAAGGCTTACTAGCTCCTCTGGTTTGGTGCATGTAAGCCTCAGGATTATGTTTTCCAGTGGAAATCTAATAACATGTGCTGTAACTACGAGTAAATGATAAATTTTCTTACTAGTTTAATTTAAGCTTTGCTAGCCTGATCAAAAAAGTTTCATTTTAATTAATTCAGGATTCTGAAGGATTTGAGGATTTTAAGCATTAGTCTACCTCCCTGTTCCTGTAGAAACAGCCTCTCTTATTGTGCTCATTCTGTAAAAAGGAAGATTTAATCCCGCAAGAATTTCTTACTTGCTTATCATGAGTATTAACATGTTCTTTAGAATTATGACTCCATTTCACTTTCAGAGACATGTTGAAAGTGGGTAAGAAAATTATGGCACTTAACTGCTTATATGGATGGTTATGTTGTTACATATTAGTAATACTAATTTGTATTACAGAACACTTGGAGGCCCTTTCTGAAATTAGTTCCTTATTGTGTTAAGCATGGTACCAACGTACAAAAGATGGAACTCTCCCTTAGGAGCTCGCGATTTCAGCACAAAAGACTGACAAAGGCTAGAAGAAATGAAGAATGAACTAAATTTCACAGATGGAAAACTAGCACAGAGAGGTTTCAATTTCTCACGTTTTTTTGGTTGTGTTGGTTTAGGGTTATTTTCCTCATGAAGTTTTGTTGCTGTGATTTAAGATACAAATTTAAACTGAGGTAGCATAACAAAAAAACGGTTATAATATCTTTGAACAGGCACAATAAAATAACTTTTTTATTTCAGTTTAGTGTAAGTTATTTGGGATTAGATTTACCTAAATACAAATAAGCCACTTTTATTCCTAAAGCATTAGGTCCACTCAATTTTTTGCATTCACTTAAAATCCATTTTAATTTTACAATTCCCATGAATGCAGGTGTTGATAAACTTGAAGTTTATCTTAAATATTTTGAAATCACGGCTGTAACTTTGGCCTGGGAAGACCTGTTGTGTTTTCTGTGTTGGCCAGAGGCCTTTATGTACCTCCACTTCAGTATCAAGATAACTCTGTGAATTTAAATAAAAATCTCTTCTTAAGCTCTAACGAAGTGTCAGAAAAGACTGGCCAATGTCCTTTTCTTAGTATCTTATGAGACATCTTTCTAGACTGTCATCTGAACTGCCAATTAACTTATTTCAACTTCTCGTTAACTTTATAAGGGTAAGCTTAATAGGATTGAGTTCAGTGGAATTGCTGGCGCAGTAAATGCTCATGTAACTTAAGCAAAAGTAAAGATCTGTTCAAAGTCTGGAGTAGAACTTAGAGTTGAGTACAAATTAGTTTCTTTTGAGGGAAGATTGCTAATTATTTAAACCATTTCCTTTAATATAGGCAGAATAGAAAACCAAAACCCAACCAAACGACCAAAAAAAAACAACACCAGCAAAATGCTTCTGAGGGATTAGGAATTTTGTCATTTGCTTGATTTTATGACAAAAAGATTTTATTTCTTTCGATAAATAAGGGACCAGTAGTCCAATGAGATACCCCAGATGATAGAAGCACTGGAGCAACACTGAAGATTCTAAAGTCTAAATGAAGCAGTGGACCACAAAAGAAAAAGAAAAAGTCTTTAAAATGGAATTAATGTAAAATGGATTTGATGTTAAGTCAAAGCAAAAATTACAGATTTTCTCAACTGGAATTTGAAAAACCTCATGAAAAACAAAGTCAAATATCAAAATTATTTTAATTGTACATAATCTCTGTTTTCTACCAGAGAAAAATATGAGAATTCTAATGCTGTTAAAAGAACATTAATAATCTTGGCAGTAGTATATAACACATTGAACTTGTATCAGCTACTGATTAGAAATCTGACATTTGATTTGAGGGTTAGTTTGTGTGATATATGACCAAGATTTTGTAAGCAAGAAATTACTGCTTTTCATGCCTTCAAAAAGAAGGAGGGCTTCTCTTCAGGGTTTCTCTCTTCAGGGTATTCTCTGATAGTCTCAAGATATATTCTGTTAGCTAAGTAGATATTGATATATGTAAACAAGTGAAACTTGTGGTTTTAAAAGTACACTCATATTTGTCTTCAGAGACGTTTACTTCAGAGGCATTTTGTACTCTAGATCTAATTGTATGGGATTCAGACTTCGCACATGACCTCACTAAAATTTGATTTCACTAATACTTTCAAACTGTCTCTGATTTAGGAAGATCTCTGACCTTCTTGCAGTGTATATAGATGTCATCAAGAGCTGAACACAGACAAAACAGAGGTTTTTAAAGCTTTAAAACCATTTTAGCTTATAATTTAGAAAAAAAAGAAACAAGACACTTACTGTACATCTTGACATACTTTAAAAATATGTGGACCTTAAATTGTACTACAGAGATTGAATACAAAAAAGGCTGATAGTACAGTCCAAGGTGATTCTCTAAAATCACCAAAATGAAAGCTGCTCAGACTTCGGTAAACTAACTCTGAAATGGTTCAAAGATTTTCACATGATATGTAGTTACAATTTCAGTTCTCATCCTGATAACTGTTGCTTGTCCATCCTGGTTCTGGCTGAAGTGTCTTTCCTGGTCTTTTCTGTTTCTTCTTTATTTACACTACTTGGGACTTACCTCTCCTTTTTTCAGGTATTTATTCCCAACTGACTAAAAAGAAGAGGAAAGAGAAAAAAAAAAAAAAATTATTTCTCGCTACTTACTTTTAAGTACTTAAAAGATATTGGCTTTTTTTTTTTTTTTTGAGGATTTCCAAAAAGTAAGGTATATTCATATATAAATTTTCTTTTTACTTGCAAATTTTTATTGCATTCTAAATATCCTCTTGCTACCCTTTCTTCTCTGTCTGCCACTTTTTCAGTACTTGCTTTGTATTCCTCTTCATATTTTCATGCTTTACTTTCTAAACTATGTGATTTTTCTCTTATATGGTATATAACCATATGAAGTACCTATGTATTTAAGGAACCCGTTAAACTTCTGTTTCATTGAGAATTCTAGTTGCACACCAAATAAGTAGCTATGAGTACATTCAATGTTCGAAATGGGTGTGTTGTGATGAACTGAGAAAAAATATTCCAAAAAAAGGAAAGTTATGCTTTCATTTTTTGTTGTTGGTGGATAGTTTATATTGATTGCCAATCACCATGTGGTCTCCAAATGATCTGTGCAATAGTGTGTTCAGGCAAAATGCACATATAGTTTAGTAAGAGCTTTAAAGGCATCTGATTTGGAGGATATAGATAGACCTTCAATATTAACAATACTTACTGGAATATATGCAAGCTCTGTATTTCTTTTGTCTGCTACATATAGGGATAGAGATATAGGGAAATAAGGGACAAGTCATAGGCAAGAAAGTACATCAACATATACCAGATCTTTCTTAGAAGACTGGCATAAAACTGGTTGTAGATAAGAATCATGCCTTCTTCACAGTAGTTCTAGAAAT
This sequence comes from Forpus xanthops, assembly GCA_032466535.1. Classification (NCBI taxonomy): domain Eukaryota; kingdom Metazoa; phylum Chordata; class Aves; order Psittaciformes; family Psittacidae; genus Forpus; species Forpus xanthops. The sequence goes on from JASSUY010022309.1 coordinate 15,755, forward strand.
TGTAGCAGTCAGAAGCACTGTTCTGGGAAAACTACTTTGCATCTCATGGGAATTTTGGGGCTGTGAATTTGTATGTTTGGAAGGGAGCGATTTACTGATGCATCTTTTTCTCAGCAAGGAAATACATGTAGAGAACAAAGCAACAAATGTTCATCCCCCACTCAATAATACTTTCTTGACTTGACATTGTGCTTACAGTACAGCCAGCAGACAGAACCAGTAGAGTGTCAGTGCCTTATCTGTCTGCTAAGCTCATCCACAGTGTCTGAAGAAATGCACTCAACAAGAAAAAGCAATGAAGTTAGACAGTGATAAAATCCTTCCACCTTTTAAGTTTTGCCATGGGACTGTGGAAACTGAAAAGAGAAATCCCAGCTCCCTCTTTCCTTTTGTGTTTTAGTGCAAGACATTTTCACTTCCCCTTGGAAAAGAAAGATAGTTTTATATCTACATCCAATGTGTTATTGATTTTAAAATTAAAGATTTCTGTGTTGGCAAGTCCAGAAAACTTTATACCTGTTCCTCATTAAAAAAAAAAGTGTAAACTCAATGAACTGAAGATGCTGATTGTTCCTAAAACAACCCGTATATTTCTTAGCAAGCATGCATATAAAATGATGCCAGGTGTAGGATGAAAGGCAGTGTTGCTGCTTGATCTTGGCAGTCAGCATTAGAATAATGTACAGCCCATTAACATTTTCAAAGACTATGATTTTCATTTCTTTTCATAACAAAAAAAAAAAAAAAACATAAAAAAATATAACAAAGAAGAACAAGGTGTAGAAAGAGTACTAGTAAATTTATCAGCTACTTGAAATGCTAAGTGGAGCTGAGTTAAACTTTCAGAAGCATAAATCATATCTGTCAGACTTAAGTAAATGTCTGCAAACATTTGTTTTCCTTCAAGCTTCAATTTTAATTTAAAAAATGTTTCTAGTACTGATCATCTTTTTCAGAGATGATGGGAGGCATGATTTATAAATACATTTTACATTCATCTGAATATTTGTACTTGAAATATTGCAGCTCAGATAAAAGTGAGGTAGAGCAAAGAGAAATAGTATTACCTGTATTCTCTGTTAAAACTGTCATCATTTGGCACTGGTGCTTGCAATGTTTTTCCATCATGGGCAGCTGCTGTTTGTAACACAACTGTAGCTGAAAAGATTGATACTAACCTTCTTTCAAATAAAATAACTTTTTGAAAAATAGTTGGAACATTCTCAATCATGGAAGGGGAAACATCTACACTGTGTGTCATGCTCATGATGCTGAAAAATGGTCCCTGTTGTGCAAAAGCTATATAAATGATCTTTATGGGTTTTTTTGTTGGTATTTTGATGTTTTTCTGCCCAGTTGGATCTGATGTAGAAGCCAGGGCTGTGTATCAGGACTTGCAGTCATACGTTTAAGCATTAACTTTGATTGTGGTCCAAAGAATTTCAGGATTTCATTAAATTATTTCTGTGAAATAAAGTTGCTTGGAACTAAGTCAAGTGGAAAGTAAAGCAAGTGAGGCAGTAACCCAGATGTTCCATATTATGTTTTCTATCAGTAAATACTGTTAATATGTGCTGATGTATTTTGTTGGGTAAATAATAAAATTAGCAAATTAATTACTTTCAATAATGTAAAAGAATGACATTTTCATTAGTGGATGAAAGTTAATAAGGATGCAAGTAATAAGATTATAAAAATAAGAGAAAGAGTTGGAATATACAACTGAATATCCAGCAGATGGAGCTTCTTACCTCTAAAATGTATCATTTTATCTGAGCAAATTTAAAAAGGTTGTTAAGATGCAGTCCAAAACTAAATCTAAAATTTGCATCAAAGATGTATCAAAGTCAATTAAGACAGTGTCATGATTAAAAAGCTTAAGCTGCTTTTAAAAGCAGTTGTTACTTGCCGTCTTTCCTTTAGTAAGGCAGCTAATGCAAAAGTAAGCGTATTTAATTAGGGACTACTAGACAAATAGGCATATAATTTTCCCATGGTTTTGGGTTGTTTGTTTTTGTCGGTGATGGTGGTGTGGGTTTTCTTTATATCCAGATGTGTACTTTCAAAGGACAAGCAGTAATTATTACTCATTTCTGCAGATTTTAGTACCAGAGAGCACCAGGTCATATATTCTGAGATTTCAGAAAGACACAATGAATACCAAGTTGAATATAAGTTAGAGAAATGTTTTCAGAGATTCTGCATGGAATTAATTAGCTTTGGTTTCTGGTGAAGAGATCCTGAGGGGAGAAAACTGAATATGGCAATGCAATTTTTAAGAAAGGTGATTATAATTTAATATTTTTGAGGCAGACTTGAGTTGACATGCTGTGACTTGAATATAGGCAAATCTGTCTGTATTCCTACTGAAGAATGGTATTTGAACTAGCCTTTAGCATCAGTGAAGGATTACACTTACCTTGTTTGCTTTATATAGACGCTTTGTCCAGAAAGCTTGAACAGTGATGTTATGGTAGAAAGCTTTCTTGGAGGAGAAATAAATGTTTCTTGAAAGACAGGATTTGCAAACCAAGAGAAGGCAGTTACTGCATCTTCTAATTCAAATTCTAGGGACATGTTCAATTATTTCCCCTGCAGTATTTTGGATTCAGTTTCTGATGGTTGAAAATATACCTAGACTTCAGCATGTGTTACCAGAATTCCACCTGGAGTAGGCATAAGGCTGAAGACTTTGTGTCAAGTATCTGTCAGACAGATCTAGGTATTGATAGGTATTAAAGATCTCTTAAGCAATAACAGAGTTCATTAGGAGTGACAAGAACTGAGAAATCTGTGGCTGTCATCTGAAAAGGAAAGGTTAGATTTGATTTTTGTGGCAGTTGAAAGAAAAAGCAGTGGAAAATAATATGATTTCTGTTACTGCTGTGATTTTGCATTAATATTACACAAGCATCTATGAAATCTGGTACTTTTGGAATAGCACAATACACAATTCAAGATCTAATTGCATTAGATCTTTAGTACTTTAAGAGTCCTGCATAGATAAGCCAGCTTTCATTATGTTTCATCCAAAGATGCAAGTCACAGGACATACCTTGAAACCCTTATTAATAACCCAGATTTGTGTTAGAAAACTGGAGAGAGGCAGGAGGCATTAGCTTGGATGTGGCATGCCTTTGAATTTTGTAAAACAGCAGATTCAGTTCAATTCAGATTAGCAAAGTGACTTTCAGACTGCCCATGCCTATTAGTGTACATGTGTACTAACCAGTTTCAGGCTTTTAAACCATTTATTGCCTATCTACAGGCTGGGAGCCCAGAGAATAGGGGGAGACATCCCTTTTGTCAATGGGATGACTTATGAATGATTTCAGTAAATAATGATAAATAATCTGTGATTTTACCCCCCTCCCCCAGGTTTGTTTTGAACATGTTCATCCCTTGCAAATACAGTGTGTTTTCACCCAGGATCACAAAAATGGTACAGATTTAAAAAGGCATTAAAATGCAGATTTTCCTTTGGACTCCATTTCATGAACATGCTTCTGTTTGCATTAATCATTACTGATTGCATCTGATCATTATGGCCTTTAATGTTTATTTGGTTTTGGACATCTAAATTCCCCCTCAAGAAATGGGAATTATTCTTGACCCTTAAAACCATATCTTCCTTCCCAGAAATCTGTTCTTCCTTTCTCTTTGATTTCTCTATAGACATCTGCTGCTGCATTGACGGAAAACCTATGTTTCAATAGATTCCCACAGGGCAGACTAGCAGCCTCTGGGTTTCTGTTCCCTGTACAAGGCCAGGGAAAAGCAGAGGGAGGCTTTGCTTCCTGAGCCTACCTCCCAGCTGAGTGCAGGAGAAGAAGCTGCAGAGTCTTCCTTTTTCTGGTGGCATTGGACATGGCAGTAGTGGGACATGGTGGACAGCATAGGGATTAGGTTCAGCAAAAAAAGTCAGGAATACTGGAAGGAAAATTCTGTTTCAGTCTCTTGAGGTGAGTGATAGAGGAACAGATGTTCATGCCAAGCAGACATGAGCCCTCTCCTAATTCCTGTTCCTTTGTGGCCCTTTATTTCAGAATGTTGACAAGTGTCTTTGAAATTTGCAATGATGCAGGCTAGAAAGAAAAAAGAGCTGGACCTGTCATTTGGAACTGGAAATACTGTACATGCTTTTAGGGGTCCCTAAGGCCTCCGCTTTCAAATGAAAGAACAGCTCTGTGTGAAAGAATACGAGTTGGTTGTACTCCAGAGTGGGAGAATGGGTTCCTAAGGCTCTGTTGAATGCAAGGTAAAATAAAAAGGAGGGATTGCTGCTCAGAAACATAGCTTTGTGCCCTGTGGACTCTAGTTGTCGCCTATCGATTCAGAGTGGGGGATTGTATTATGACATGAGGGAGGTTAACGTGAGACCAGAGGGCAAAATGCATAGCCATAGACATAATAGAGTCTTCATAAATGCTTTGTTCAGAACCCTCCAGCACTAAATTCTCAATGGTGGTAGTAGCAGGAGAATGGCTATTCATGCTGTATTTTTAAATGGGGTAGGATGCTTTCAAAAATGTCACTTGATATGTTGATAGGGAGAGGATGGGCAAAGATGATGATATTAATAAATGTCCTGCTTGCAGAAAGCATCACAAGATGTGAGGGATAGACGAGGAGAGATGGATGTTAAAGGAACCATTTATTCATATTACTATCTCATAAAACAGCATAAATGTAATTGCTTAGAAGTTATCTGATCTTTATTTTCCACATTCTCAAATTGCATAAATATTCTTTGTCACTTGCTCCAACATTATATACATTAAATGTTCTAGATGATTTGAAAACAATGCAACAAACTCCACAAGAGAAAATCTAAGTCTTAAGGTGCATGTGCTCCATACACTACCATTTTACTACCAACATCTGAAAAAGAAAATGCAGAAATGGGTCAGCAACCCATTCAAATGACTTTATGGCACACTCAATAGTGTACGTAGATGAAAGCAATACAATTAACCTGACTGTTAAAGCTAAATGCAGTAGGCCATTTCTTACATGACTGGAATCCATGGACTATAGCTAGCTGTATTTTAGTGATGCAGTAGCATTAGGTAACTTTAATTTTGTGGAATGGACCTAAGTTTTATTTTGTTTGGTTTGGGTTTTGGAAGCCTGCAATTAAAAATACTTAATTATTTCTTACTTTGACTGCAGGTGATATTTAACTGAAGGCAAACCACAGAAAAACAAGTTTGTGGAGCTATAAAGGGATCAGAATAATCCAGATATGGTAGTTAAGGTTTAGTGCAGAAAGAGTTCAAAGAAAGTGGATTGTAATTTAAAATAACATCTCATTAGTTGGTTTAATTACTCACTGCCAGCTATAATTGATTTTTAAGGCTGGAAACAGAAACACATAGCACTTAGGAAAAAGAAAGGGTTTTTACCTCTGGTAAATTAGACCCAAGATAAAGGTTCTCTTGGCAGAGTATAAGATTCTGATTAGGTTTTGTAGCTACTTTGAATTATACCACTTATTCTGTATTTGGAAATTAAGTCAAACAGCTACAAGATTGACTGCCTCTTTCTATAGCATTTTCTTAACTTTTACTTATTAGTAGCAAAAATAATTTAAAAGTAACTATTATTAAGGTTCCTACATAGATAAGTAGTTTACTAGCTGATGATTTAATGTGTAATATACTGCTTTCCTCCCAAATATTCTGATAGAAGGTTGTCATCAATCCTGTCAGGTGGTAGCATGTGTACATGGCACCTCTGTTAAACTTGCTGCTTGGTAACACAAAACAGAAAGACTAGCTTCCTAAAATAAGATGAGCAACTCACCCAGAAGATGAGTAATAATGAGAAAACCATTTCTTTTGAGACTTATTATTCCAGTACAAAATATATGTTAAATCTTGAATCAGGTTTAGGGACTGCAAGCCCTTACCTATCTGAACAGGAACTGCCTGGATTGATTGCTCAAAACAGCTCTGTGGAAGAACTCAGCCCTCCCCTCTGCTGGTGTAGCCTGATCCAGTCGCTCTCTGAGATGATCTGCTGTGTTTAGGCCTGTGTTGTGGTTTAAGGCCCTCACACAGTTCTGCTCACTCATTCCCCCCTCTTTCTTCCCCAGTCCCAGGGGGATGAGGAGGAGAACTCCCACAGGTTGAGATAAGAACAGTTTAGTAACTAAGGTATAACACAAATCACTACTGCTACAACCAGTAATAATAATGACAAGGTAAATACAGGGAAAGAATACGACAAGTCACCACCCAGTCAGACACAGCGCCCCCTCCTACCCTTCTGTGTCTCTGCTCTCCATTTTACTTCCTGGGCATGACATGGTATGGAATGGAATACCTCTTTGGTCATTTTGGGTCAGGTGTCCTGTCCTGCTTCTTCCTGGCCTCCTCCCAACTTCCCCTCCTCCCTGGCAGAGCATGAGGCAGAAAGTCCTCTGCCAGCCTAAACATTCTAAGCCATGCTGAACATTCTATAAACACTGCTGTTATCAGTGCTGTTCCCAAGCTGAAAATCAAAAACACAGTGCCACACCGACCACTATGAAAAAGAAAAAATGACTGCGGCTGCTGCTGAACCCATGACAGCCTGCCAAGCTATGGCATGTTGTTATGCTACTACCTCAGTACTGCAGCAGATCTGAGCATCAGCAGAGGTAATGTCCTGGGCATCTTGGGATTCTTAAATCCCCAAATAAGGAAGATGTTAGATTTTTTTTTTTTCCACAAGATTTCAGTTCAAATGTTTAGTTACCTTCTGATGTGAAAGTAGTGTTTGTTTTAAAAGCAAGTAGTGTAAACCAAGGCTGAAGATACAAAGGGATTGAGAGAGGGGGAGGGTGGAGGTCTTTTTTTGAACACGGAAATATAGATTCTTGTCGGCTTCCTGTTCTTCTCCAGAAGTCACTAAAACATATATTTAAATGAAGCCTTTTTTAATTCTGAACAAAGCACAGGAATGTGTATTTCTTCTGTCACTTCATCACTTCTGCTCCTTGTAAATAATACTCATATATAGACAAAGCAACAATAGAAAGATTACTTCGAGTTAAAGCTGTCAGTTGCTACATAGTGAGATATTACAGGCTTCTCAGGCATGCTGCAGCCTGCATGATTTGTAACAGACATATTGCAGTGGGAGGTGTGCCTGCCCATGGCAGGGGGGTTGGAACTAGATGATCTTAAGGTCCTTTCCAACCCTAACTATTCCATGATTCCATGATTATATGACTTACTGTGGTCTGCACCAAGTTTAGTGATTCTTCACAGTCAAAGATGGGATTTGTGTATCTAGTTATTTTCATGGAAATACTAATTATTCATGCTCAAATACTCCTCAAAGAAATTAAGAGAAATTTCATCTGTGTATGGCAATGCATATGAAATAAAATCTTTTTCATGTTAAAATTAATTCTGCTTATAGATGTTTTTTTTTGTTTGTAATAATTCAAAATGTAATGAATCTTAAAAAGTTTTGTCAGTTTTTAAATGTTTGATTTTTTTAAGTGGTGGGCATGCATAAGCATTCAGATGGTCCCAGGTTTCGTATAAACATTTCTGAATTGTCATCATGATGTGTGAACTCAGTACATCGTTTAAAGACAGCTGTGATTTTGCCACAAGTAGCAACTGTCCTAATGCACATAGATGTATCCTGGGGTTTCTGTTCCTTTACCCTCAGATTTCTCTGCTTCTGTGTTGGTTGTACTAGATGATCTCCAGAGGTCCCTTCCAACCCTGGAAGTTCTGTAATTCTAGAGATGATCAATTAAAAAAAACTACTGAAACCCCGCCCCAACAAATCCTCCACCACTTTACTAAGAGAGAGTCCGGCATTTAGGCCTGATGTATAACTGCATACGTTGTTTGGTTCTGAATAGCCATTATTAATTAATTTCTTCCCCCTTGTTCCAGAAATTAAGAGCATCTTGAAATATTAGTTGTTTTAAATGAAACCTTATACATTCTTTTCATTTCAGATGCTGCAGCTTTTGTAAGAATAATGAATATTTTAAGAGAGCACGTGAAACCACAAGAATGAATGCAACAGTCTGTCTCGCAGATTGCATCAAACCATGAAGCAATGCTTTACCAGCTCATTAGTTTGAATATCTTAAACTATGGAATTAATCTTTAAAGAGGTTTCTTGGAAAATTAAGGTGGTTTTTTTTTTTTTTCTTTTTTATTTCAGAGCTCTTCAAGTCCTGAAGTGGTAGGGTGCTTTTTTTTTTTTCCAGCTGTCTCAGTTACAGTTTGAGTGTCTCACATTTGACATTGACCCCAGCCAACATCCTTATATTTCTCTTGAACCAGACAGATCACCTCTGAAGACTTTCTTCCAGAGTTTTCCCACAAAATAAAGTATTTCTCTTAAGGAGATCTTTTCCGGTTAATTTTTACAGTGCTTTCTTGGTCTGTCCTGCTTTGGACTGCATACATGAAGCTGTCAAGAGATTTTCTGGGCATCTCAGAATCTGCTGTGCTGATGCAGTTCAGTTCTTTATCTCATTCTTGTGATAGCCTTCATTAGGGGCTGGAGAACACAAAGGCATTCATATTGCCTAGATCATTGAGGCACATAAGCATTCCTGAACACATTTTATTACTTGGATTTGAAAGGTAGGGTTTTGATTAATATCTAAAGTAGTGTAAAGGGTACTCAAAGTGTTCTTGGCAACCATCTTTGAGTAAAATATCTTTTTAAAAGAATAATGCAGAGGTGTGTGGTTGATTTGAGACAATATATTCCCCATGTATTTTGTAAAACAAGGTCAAAATTTATGGTTTTGCTTAATGTGCAAGCTTGCACTAGTTTTTTAAAATTGAAAGCATGAGACCGTTAGGATGCCAAGATTTTAAAATCTGCCTTTTCTAGTGTTTGTGAGTATTCATTGGTTTTAAGCTTCAAATCTCTAGCTGATTTAGGTTTACTACTTTCAAGAATCTGTCTTTTTTGCACTTTCTAAGTGTTGTAAGTACAACTGTAGTTAGTGGAGAAGCTCAGTCTGGAGTCCTCAATTTGAATGGATCAGATAATTTCCAGGAGCAGACTTGATAATGAAATTAGTTTTTCCCTGGGCCTCCAAATCCTTAGAAAATTTCAAGGTGTAGATATTTTCTTATGCCTGTGGTGTGAACATGGGATCATTCTCTATTTTGCTTAATTCTTTATTGTATCAATCCTGCCTGGTAACTGCAGTGTTGCTGTCAGTTAAGTATTTATAAGGTATATAAATAATATAATTGATATATAAATATCAATTAACCTGCCTGTATGTCATACTTGGTACTTTAAAATGTAGTATAGATACCCAGTTAAGGCAATAGGGTAATAGAATACTTAGTTAAAATTACATTTATGTTTCAAATAATTGAGAAAATTTACCAATATTCTTAAGCTGTATTTGCAATTTAGATACATTTACAGTTTTGCATATAAACTTCTTGGCATTTTTTTTTTTTATGAAGCAAAAGAGAAAATAAAAGAAAAATCTGAAAAGGAAACTAATTACAGTTGTTTCCTTGCAGCTTTTAGATTCTTTGAGGCACCTTTTTGACCAATCATGATCCCTCCTCATTTCAGAGCTAATGAGCCAAAAAGATGAAAGTTGCTTCAGTTCTACTTCCAGTGTTGCAACTGCTCCTACTCTTCAAGTCTTCTAAAAGGCTGAATTAAATTATGTAAATTTATCTGTCAAATTCTCAAAGCAATACATAGGACAGCTGATTGCATTCTTACTAATGGCAGCCCTTTACGTAATCACTTATACGTGTGAATTATGTGGAAAAGAAAAGCAATGAAAAAGGTGGGTTACAAACAGATTCAGACATCTCAAATCTTGAAGATTAACTGACAGGATATATACAGATACATATATATATATACACATAAACCCTTAGGCACTAGATAATGTCCTCATAGGTAATCTTAGGCAAAATATCTAGCAGGGGTATCAGCCAAGTACTAGTAAAGCTTTCCAAAAGATGCACCAGTTTAAGTGAGACTGAAATAGCTACAGTGTGTGGAATATTAGAAGCTAGAAATGGAAAAAGAATTAAAAATTAAAACCACATTTGAAGTCCCTGAGTGAAATAATATTGAGTGAAGTGGGAAGAGAGAATTTCTTCCATATCTCTTGTGTTTCACTTATGTTACAATATGTGTTGTGACCTGTTTCTGCCCTGGATGTCAGTATCATTCTGCCTCAACTTTTTTTTTGCACTCTGTCAGCCCAAATGGCACATATGCAGAACTGAAAGTATGAAAGCAGTGGTAGTTAACCAGAAAGCAGGCTGAAACCTCAAAGATTGTTTTAGGGTGGCACTAGAAACAGGGGAAGTGGTGTCTGGCATTTGTACACTAGTCTTGTTTTTATCCAAACTGATCTTCTACTTTATCTATAACCAAGGCTCATGATTTTTCTGCTGTATATACCTAATCTGCTAAACATAAGCTTTCATTTAGGATCTTTCTCACAGCTACAATTAATCATTATTTGGGAGATTAAAGACACCTTTAGCAGAAGAGATGACTGTTTTTTTAACCTTGACGATTGTAAAGAAATTTTATGAAGGAGTTTTGAATCAGGACTCTACTATGAAAGCAAACCAAACAAAGCCCCAGTAGCTCTTGCTTCAAACCACTGTTAAACTTCCATCTTCACATTCTTGTATTTGCCGTTACTTTCTGTGCAACAATGACCCAAAATAAGTGATAATGGGATTAGGATTTCCCAGTTGCTCCCTATGGAGGAGGTTTAGTCCAGAAACTGATTGTACTTCATTCAAAACCAGAATACCTAGAAGCAAACAAGATTATATGTCCACAAGAAAGAAGGAAAAGATTGACAGAGGCTGCAGTACAATCTGCAGCATCCATTTAATTAATTTAAATTATTCTTTCTCCTTCCCCCCCCATCATATACAGCAATTATCCCAGTCTTTCAGAAGAGCAACACTGATCATCCTTTTATTCCTCCCCCAGCAAGCAGCATTTTGTCACTTGTTTTCTAAGCGACCTGAGCAGCTTTATAGACAAATATATCTTGAAACTTAAATGGAACTTTTGATATGGGGTTAAAAATAAAAGGCAAATCCATGTAAATCATTTAAAACCCATTATATTGGCTGCAGTAAAACCTTGTACAGTTTTTTTCTGGCATAACCTTTTTCTTGATATGGATAATCAACTTAATTTGCTTTCCAGTTTTGGGGACATTTTATTAAAATATTCTCATTATTTTTTGTGAATCTCAAGATGATCGTAAAGTAAAAATTATGAAGCATAACACATAAAGGTGCTATGTCTTTTGTAGGATTAAAAGACATTTGCTTAAATGCATGAATATGTGCTTCGCTTCCAGTTGAGTATAAAAATAACATCTCATGAGACAGCAAATGTATTATGATGGGGGTTTTGGCTGCCTTAAAGAAACATAATAAGTCAATTTGCATTTTGAAATCTACTGAGAGAAACAATGGATCATTAAGTTCTGAATCCCACCTGGTAGAACATGTAGAGGGGTCCCCTGCAATATCATATAGTGACACTTTAATTATGCGAAGCTATTACTGTATGCAGACCAAACTATTCCTATAATATTATGTCTCACTGTGTACACGGAAGACTGATTTGCATCATTATTCTTGGTTCAGCAAAGGTTGATGAAATCATGTGCATACACCTATGGACCTTAGTGTGCCATATTATTGCTTTGATACTATTTAGTGTATCAATGTGTAAGGACAGTAAGATAGCAATTTTTGTATTCCATAACTTTCTGCATATTTGTGAGATGATTGCAATATGGTACAACAAATAAAGGAGCTTTTATGATTGCATTTTAAAATAAGTGACAAGATAAGAATTTAAATCAACTCAAACTTTTTGTATCAGAAAGAGTGTGTCCAGCAGGGCCAGGGAAATGATCATCCCTCTGTGCTTGGCACTGGTGAGGCTGCACCTCGAATCCTGTGGTCAGTTCTGGGCCTCTCAATCCAAGAGGGATATTGAGGTGCTGGAGTGTGTCTAAGAGCAGCAACAAAGCTGGTAGCATCTGGAGCTCAAGTCTTATGAAGGGCAACTGAGGGAACTGGGGCTATTGAATCTGGAGAAGGCTCACGGGGGACCTTATTGGCTTCTACAGCTACCTGAAAGAAGGTTGCAGTAAGGTGGTGATTGGTCTCTTCTCCTAAGTTACAAAAAATATGACAAGAGGAAATGGCCTCAAGCTATGACAGGGGAGGTTTAAACTGGATATTAGGAAAAATTTCTTCACTGAGAGAGTGATCAGGTAGTGGAACAGGCTTCCCAGGGAAGTGGTAGAATCACTGCCCCTGGAAGTATTTAAAAACCCTTTAGATGAGGTCCTCCCTCAGTGACATCATTTGGTGGTGTTCTTGGCAGTGCTGGGGTAATGGTTGGAATTGATAATCATAGAATCATAGAATAATTATGGTTGAAAAGGACTTTAAGATCATCTAGTTCCAACCCCCCTGACATGGGCAGGGACACTTCACACTAAACCATGTCACCCAAGGTTATGTCCAACCCAGCCATGAACACCGTCAGTGATGGAGCATTCACAACTTCCCTGGGAAACACATTCCAGTGCCTCACCACCCTTACACTAAAGAATTTCTTCCTCAC
>JASSUY010022315.1:0-51702 GCA_032466535.1 Forpus xanthops
GTGTCCCCTTCAGGAGCCTTCTCTTCTCCAGGCTGAGCCAGCCCAGCTCTCTGAGCCTGGCTCCAGAGCAGAGCTGCTCCAGCCCTCTGCTCTGTGCACAACTCCCAGTGCTGCAGCGGTAGGTGAAATAGAAATGTGTGTGTCTGAGAGAGGGAAAGAATGCCTGGGGAGAGGAGAAAGGTGGAAATGAGCCACTCTGTCTGATTTGGTAGATAGCACAGGGTGCGATGCTGCACTGCTGAGCTGCTGTGACACAGCTGGTGCCAGTTCATGGGAGGACTTCTCTGGATCCAGTCCCATATACAGTGCAGTACAGGGCAGAGGATAACTGCGTACGGGGATGAGCTGGTGTGGGATAAACCCTTTTGGGTGTGCAAAGACTTTACGGAGCCGTGGCACAAGCTGGAGGCCTTTCAGTCCTTCATCAGCTGAACAGTCGTTCTAAAAGAGGAGTTTGACGCTTTCTATGACCTGGAGCACGGTGACAGCAGCACAGGGATCACAAAGTACCTCACGGGAAGGGCAGTGGCAGGAGCTGTGGTGGAGGCATGGGCTCGGCCAGCACTGCCCCACGCAGAGGGATGGCAGGGGGACACAGGCTTCAGCAGAGTGGGGCTGGGGCCCCGGGTGGGCCCCAATTCCTGAGCTGGGCCCTAATTCCTGAGCCGGGCCCCAACTCCTGAGCCAGACCCCAATTAATTCCTAAGTTGGACCCCAGTTCCTGAGCCAGGCCCCAATTAATTCCGGAGCTGGACCCCAACTCCTGAGTCAGACCCCAACTCCTGAGCTGGACCCCAATTAATTCCTGATGCGGACCCCAATTAATTCCTGACCCAGATCCCAATTAATTCCTAAGTTGGACACCAATTCCTGAGCCAGACCCCAATTAGTTCCTGAGCCACACCCCAACTCCTGAGCCAGGCCCCAATTCCTGAGCTGGGCCCTAATTCCAGAGCTGGACCCCAACTCCTGAGCCGGACCCCAATTAATTCCTGAGCTGGACCCCAACTCCTGAGTCAGACCCCAACACCTGAGCTGGACCCCAATTAATTCCTGATGCGGACCCCAATTAATTCCTAAGTTGGACCCCAGTTCCTGAGCCAGGCCCCAATTAATTCCTGACCCGGACCCCGATTAATTCCTGAGCCGGACCCCAATTAATCCCTAAGTTGGACCCCAGTTCCTGAGCCGGACCCCAACTCCTGAGTCAGACCCCAACTCCTGACCCGGGTCCCAATTAATCCCTGAGCCGGACCCCAATTAACCCCTGACCCGGGTCCCAATTACCCCCTAACCCTAACCCGCTCCCTCCTCAGGTCAGCGCAGAGGGACGCGCAGGTGCCCGGCAGGGGGCGCCGCAGTGCTGCTCCGCGGACCCTGGGGCGGGGCTGTGCGCTCCGGGGGCGGGGCCTGTGTGTCCCGGGGCGTGGCCTGTGTGTCCCGGGGCGTGGCCTGTGTGTCCCGGGGCGGGGCCTGTGTGTCCCGGGGCGGGGCCTGTGTGTCCCGGGCCGTACCGCGGCGGCAGAGCCGAGCGGAGCTCCGTCGTGGCGGTGGTCGGAGGGTGTCGCGGGCCTGAGCTCGCGTTCCGGGCGCGATGTGGCGGCGGTGGGAAGCGGGATGGGACGAGAAGAGGGAGCTGCAGGAGCTCAACTCCCGGCTGCGGGTCTTCGTGTCCCGCGTGCGGGAGTTGGAGGAGGAGAACCGCTTTCTGGCGCGGGAGCTGGCGGAGCTGCGGGAGCAGGAGCTGATCGGGCTGCGGGTGCCCGAGCAGGAGCTGGCCTGGCTGCGGATGCAGCTGGAGGAGCTGAGCAGGGCGAAGCTGGAAGCGGAGCTGGAGCGGGACGGGCTGCGGCGGGAGCTGGAGCAGCTGCAGCTGCTGGGCTCGGAGGTGCTGGCGATGCGGCGGCGCCTGGAGCCCGAGCTGGTCGGGCAGCAGCGGCTGCTGGAGCGGCTGCGGGGAGAGTGCCTAGCGCTGGAGGAGCTGCTGCTGCAGCTGCAGGCCGAGCACGGGCACCTGGCGGAGCGGCAGCGGCGGGAGGCGGTGGAGATACGGGAGCTGCGGATGGACCTGGCCGCGCTGCCGCCGCCCTTGTCCGGACTGAGCCTGGAGGAGCTGGAGGAGACCTACGAGATGCTGCTCAGCCAGAGCTGCCGGGAGACCCTGCTGCGCTACCAGGAGCAGCTCCAGGTGCTGCAGGAGCAGGAGGCGCAGCGGAGCCGGGAGAGCCTGGAGCTGCTGCGGGAGGAGAGCCGGCAGTGCCGGCAGCACCTGGAGGACCTGCACCGCCAGGGCCGGGAGCTGTGCGAGCTCCGGGAGCGGCTGGAGCAGGAGCTGCTCGCCTTGCAGGACCGCCACGGCGCCGAGGTGGAGGAGTATCAGGTGCGTGATCGCCTCGGGTCGGTCCCCGGCCCGTGTCCTCCCTGTCCCGGGGCTGTCCTGGGCCTCTCCGGCCGTGCCTGCCCCCCGGTGCTTCCTTTGGCGCTCTTCTGAAACTTCTGCGCTCTCACTTGCGTTTCTCCCCCGGTTCTGGTCCATCGCGAGACATGAGCCGGGCTTCCCACTACCCTGGCGCTCCGATCCCGTAGACTAGCTCCCATCCCTACTCCGATCCCTTAGACTAGCTCCCATCCCTACTCCGATCCCGTAGATTAGCTCCCATCCCTACTCCGATCCCGTAGACTAGCTCCCATCCCTACTCCGATCCCGTAGACTAGCTCCCATCCCTACTCCGATCCCGTAGATTAGCTCCCATCCCTACTCCGATCCCGTAGATTAGCTCCCATCCCTACTCCGATCCCTTAGACTGGCTCCCGTCCCTACTCCGATCCCGTAGACTAGCTCCCATCCCTACTCCGATCCCGTAGACTAGCTCCCATCCCTACTCTGATCCCTTAGACTAGCTCCCGTCCCTACTGCGATCCCGTAGACTAGCTCCCGTCCCTACTCCGATCCCGTAGATTAGCTCCCATCCCTACTCCGATCCCGTAGACTGGCTCCCGTCCCTACTCCGATCCCATAGACTAGCTCCCATCCCTACTCCGATCCCATAGACTAGCTCCCATCCCTCCTGTGGGAAGTTCCTCAACCTCTCTGAGGGATCCCACTTGTTCTGTGATAGGCCAGGGATTCCACTTTGCCTCGTGGAGTGCCTTAGGCTGGAAGAGCTTGTCACACCTGGGCCCTTCTCTGGTCCCTTTGAGACCCTCTGCTCCATTTGGGAAGAGCTGTGTGTGAGGGGTGGGGATCCAAAGGGAGATGGTGACCCTGGAGGCACCTTGCTGCTGTGAAAGGTGCTCCTTTCCCAACCTGCCTTCAGCAGCACCCAAGAGCTGGTGTGCTGTGCTTCTGCTCGGGTTGGTGTGAGCATGTGGGGGACAGAGCAGCCCCTGGGAGCAGATGAGCCAACTCCTCATGTGGTGGGACAAGGACCTTCTCTTCTGAGACCTGAGGTCGACCTGCCCACCCTCAGAGCATGGTCCAGGTTTTCTTCCTGCTTTGCAGAAAAGGTTTTGGACCCTATGTGGTTAAGAAAACTTCTGGTTTAAGGCAGGAAGCGAAAACGTACAGTAGTTTAAAGGCAGCAGACTCATTGCTGGATTACAGGCAGTGACCAGAGTGGGCATTCTTTGAAATAAAGCTTTAAAGGATGTAGGTGACAGGTGTCTGCTCGAGGTGATGTTTGGTGCTGTTCAACCAAGGGGTTTAGCGCCTGTAGCTGAGAATTAGCTTGCTGTCAGAATAATGTTGGGTGAACTGATCAGCAACTGCTGGCACAGCAGAACACCAGCTCATCATCCTCGGCGTGGAGAGCACGTATTAGATCATCCAGGCTGTAGATCGATTTCCTGAGGGCAACACTTCTTTTGTTTGTTGTTAGACCTTTTAGTAACACTCTGCTGGAGCCGGGTGGCTGTGGGAGCCTGTGTGCTAATGCTGGCATTGTGTCCAGCAGATGGGAAAGGACTGGGACCTGTTGCTCTGTGTGTGCCTGGGGTTTGTGCGTTGTTAGACTGCAGGTTGCACGGTTTGCAGATGCTGTGAGCTGAGGCAGGGTAGGTGTATAAGAAGTAATCAGAAAGACTTTAACTGTGGTTTTTCCCCATTTTTGACAAGACAATTCTTGCTATCATGTCTGTAAATCTTTCCAAAGCTTTAGAAGATGTTATATATAAACTATTCGTTAATTAAATCAATCCATCAGTCAAAGCCAGGTGAAAATGTAAAGAATAAAAGAAACCTTTTCATTTACCCCCTATTCTTTAAGGTGTCTAAGTTTACATAAATACACATAAGCCTACTGATATTTAATGTTACTTGGATTTTCAAATTCTGTCCTCCTTGCTGTCTCCATTCAGTTCTAGGGATTTATAACGAAAATGTCGTTGACTTTCAGTCATCATGGCTCAAACCAAAAATCTTTAAATACGGTGTTAACGGCACTTGATATAGCTCCTACTGTATGTAACTGTATATAATTCGTAACTCCATGCTGCAAGTTTTCCTTTCAAAGTCAGTTAGAATGGATGCACGCAGATACCAAACTCTCACCTCAGTGAGGTGTTTTTAAACCAGTGTGGTGTCGCTGTATCTGGTTGTATTTTTCAAGGCATTTATTGAGGAGAGCAACTGAAGACAGAAGAGCCCATTGCAGACGTCAGATAATTAAAATCGATGTGTGCCCTTGAATTGTCTTGAATCTCAAAAATAGATTGATGTTTTGATTCCAACACAACAAACTTCTGTTTTACCCCCACAAGCATCTGTCCTGCTTTGTATTTTACACAAACAATGGCTTCAAATCTTAGTAGTACAAAGAAAGAAGTTCTTTGATAGTCAACCTGAAAACGTGAGCTGTCTGATCTTTGACTATATATCTAGATAGTATTTGCATTCTGGTGCAGGTCCTGTCATAAGGTTTATAGCTTCCAAGCAGTTTCATATTTAAAATGCTTGGTTTCTGTGTGGCCAGTCTACTGTGCCTGAGAAATAAGATAGCTTTTGCTCACATCCAGGAAGAAATCTTACAGGATATGTAGAAGCAGCTGTTAGAGGCTTTGTTCTTGTGATGAAAGCTTTTTTTCTTCCCTCATTATTTCTTTTATTAGCTACAGTATGTTCAGCATGGATTTTAAACTACTCTTTAAAGAGCATCTACTTTATGCTTATTTATTGTAAGGTGTCACATAGAAATGATAGGTATGTACAGATTTAAGTCAAGTGATTGCTTGCATTGCAGCTGCAATGGCAATTAGATTTATTCATATTTTCCATATATCATCCAGTTACCTTATATGTCCATCTTTGCCTCCTCCACTGTCCTTATCCTCTCTAAAGCTTTCATCAATGTTAAATAGAAAAAGTATTTGGAGTTATAATTTAGCTGAAGGAGGCAAGCTGTAAATCATACATTGCGTGGAAAATTTTCACTGCTATGGATGCTAAAGGGATGAACTCAGTAGGTCTCCTGTTTCCATAATTTTAGCTGTGTGCTGTGACAATACTTATGCAGAAACTCTGTGATTTGAGAAAGCCTGGTAGTTTTTGGATGTAAAAAAGGTCATGGCTCATCCTGCTGCTTTGAAATGAGGCAGATATTATCACTAATACGGTGGATTTAGGATCAGCTCCTGTGGCTCCAGAGAAGAAAATGTCTGGTCAAATGAACATGTAGTATCATTATGTCCTGTGCATTTTTTGTACCCCAGTTTTTAGCCAGCTAAGTGCAGTGTCAGTTCCTCCCTTGCTGAGCCACTGAGTGAGCTATGGGATCAGTAAGTAGTACCAGATGGAAAGGGCTGTAGCCTTGAGTACTCTCATTATTCCCTGAGTAGGTGCAGCTTGGACGACCCAACTAAATTCTTTTCCTCCTACTGCCCTTCTAAAATTTCCCACTGCTGCCTGGAAAGGAATATCTGAAGGGTGAGAAAATCACTTCTATTCAGTTAGTTCTAACAGGGCATTGCTGGGATCTGGGGGGCATGGGACTGATGTGGTTGAGAAACAAATCTTTCTAATACAGTCTTGTGTGGAGCTAACACAATTGCAACAATGCAAGTTACCTTTGGCAAAATGGAAGTTTGTCACTTTGCAGTCTCCCAAACTTTGCTAAAGTGGTTTATGTACTTTCTGGCATGCTTGGAAATAGGACCTGAGACCAATTGTCCCTCGCATTGCGTTAAAGCATCAGTGGCTGGAGGGCTGGATGGCTGGCTGCCTGCCATCTAGTCTATACAATATCTGCTCCTGTTGGAATGAATTCCTTTGGAAATGTTATACAGCTTACTGGGTTCTCTAGCCCCTTGTGGTAATAATTAACTCAAACTTTTGGGTTCCAAGTGCTCTCCAAATCCAGTGAGTATAACCTAGGTGGCTTTTCAAACCGTGAATACAGAAATGGGGGTAAGAGACTCTTTAACACCTTTAGGGGTTGGGTCCACAGAGATCCAGTCTTCCTTGTCAGTTGCTCCTTTTGCTTACTCCTCTGGCTTTCTCAATGCCCTGTTCATTCTTGCTCTAGAGCCTTTGCCTTTTAAAAGAAGGGCCTGGCTCTTTTTTAACTCTCTCATCTTGGGATTTTCCATTGTGTCGGTTCTTGAACAGGATTGTTGCTTTAGAGCTGCTAAAGGTCAGTGGTTCTGCTTGCTGCTGTGCATGACTGTACAGGATGTTACCTCCACTGCAGTCTGGATGAAGCTCTGGGTGGCTGATAGTGCTTTATCAGATGTGGATGGACATTTCTTCTGCCATATAAAAGGGAGTTTTAGGTACATTGAGGAATGTGAGAAAGGTTTGTTGTGTCACAGAAAACATCAGTATTGTCACTGTAATTTACCAGCAGCTGTAAATGCAAATGAAGAAATAGATTAATATGAGTTATAAAGAGAGATATACCCACATGTATGGGAAGATACGGCCTCCAGAACAAAGTATTACTTACAGTGTTTCAGTTAGCATCAACCTGCTGGCTGAGGATTGATCTGGGTTAGTAGATTCTATCCACAGTGAGGAAACTATTAAGAACCACAGTGAACAGCTAATACAAATACTTTTAGTTCTAAGTCTGTACTGAACAAGTTTCTCATGGTTATCAGGGGAGGGCTTATGTTCCGGAAGATGGCAATTTGCGCTTGGAGGTAACACCAGTGATTAAAGAAGTTGCTTTCTGTGGTGATCTTTTCAAGAGCATGAGAGTCAGTTGTCCTGATCTAAATCAAATCTTAATGTTGTGTTGTATTAAGTCTTCATTGCTTTTTCTGTTGCGTACAGTTATTCAATATTTCGTATTTCAGAATATTTCTGCTCATCAGTCCCTTTATCCATTTCCAGAACTGGTTAAGGGAATGTGGGCAAGCCTCACCTACTATCTCATAAGTGCTGCTGCTCTGAAGTAGTTTGTGGGTGTCAAATAAACTATGCTTCTCCCATAGCTACACACCTCTGTGAAGGCATGAAGTTTAGTTATCAAGATGAAGATGAGCAATCCCTTGTACATCTTTAGAGTAGCAGTTAGGATGAAGCTGGGTGGACTACAAAGCACGTGTCCAAATATTGTAGAGAACTTGGCTCAAAGGAAGCACTGAAGGTTCATCCTTCTCCTTCTAGGCACTATGAAATTCTCCAAATGCTAGAATCCAAAACCAGATTTTGACCTACATGTCTATGGAACTGACAATATCAATAGAGAGAAATAGGCCAGGTTCCCATGGTAAAGCAATAGCTGAAATTCCTGATCTCAAGTATGAACATCTATGCTCTTAAAATAGCAAAATGATTCACATTAAAATCACATTTATAAATAAATGTATTTTCCTTGCTGCTTCTGCTTGATAGCTTTTTGGGCAGGGCATCTGAATAGGTTTTGCTGAAAGATGTGACTAGCTTAGTTAGGCATAAAATGAAATCTTAGTATGAAACTCTGCTTCAGTAACCATGTGTTTCAGATTGTACATGGAGAGGTTCTACCTATTAGTTCTGGGTTTTTAAGTGATGGAACACAGTGATTTCTTGTTCTCTCAGATTACCTTTCTAAATAAAAGGTTTGTTATTAGGCATTCCAGAGTACAGTTTTCTATGCTAGCTCATGACTAAAAATCAGTATTTCTGTTTAGAGGATAATCGATGCCCTTGAAGAAGAAAAGCAGTTCCTGACCGCGTCAATCACAGATTACCTGAAGGACTATCAAGAACTACTGCAGGTGAAAACAGGCCTCATCCTTGAAATTGAAACCTACAGGTAAGAATTGCCATCTCACTAAATTATCTAATCAGAGGATGTTTTGAATCGCTCTTTATAGGTTTCAGGAGCCCCATTCACTCTTTTTACCAGCCCTTAAAGTACAGCTGCTCTTAGAGTCTGAAATCAAGACTCCTTTCATGTCTTGTGTTTGTTAAACAGAGTGAATGGGCCCCTAGTACTCGTTTTTAGCTTGCTGTTGGCTTGTTCTGTGGCATAGGTCACTATACTATTTTGTGCTTGACTGTGCTGTCTGTGAAAGGAAGATAACATCCCTTCAGGAGGCTGCTAATAATGTGAAGTGGTCTGAGATCTCTGGGAGAACTGTGAGAATAGTAAAATACCATTATTAATTAGTAACACTGGTAAGAATTATCAGTGGCCAGAGGTGACTGTAATTTGATCATTTGAGCAGAACTGTCTCTGTTGGTAATTCCTTCTATTCCTCTGTCCCCAGAACAACATGTTAGAGGAGACAAAACATATAGTTTAACAAATGGAGTGATATGTAAGAAACCTTCTTAATTCTGGTCAAGTTGGTATCATTTCATGTGAATTGTTGAGGAAATATTTGATAACAAGCTGAGGAGCCAGTAGCCCTACATTGCAATCAATAAAACATGAGGTAGCATGGTTGCCAGCTGTCAACTTACATGGCACTTTTAATTGTTTAAATATGTTGATTAGTGTTCACCTAATTTAATTGTAGTTGTATAACTGAAAATGAGAAGCTTGAAAGAGTAGATTCTGAGTAGCTTGTTAACAGGGCAGTGAGAAAAGGATGTCTGGAGTCCATCAAAGAAAAGCAATGGTCTGCTCAAGATGCCTTTAGTATTGTGTGTAATGAGGTACAGACCAAGACTGATCTCTGGATGATATGAAATCACAAGCAGTATGTGGGACAAGGAATTTGCAGTCAGATGGTGAGCAACAATACCTGGATGTTTGTTGGTGGAGGGAGATCCCTTGGAAACCAGTAGTATCTGGAGCATTCCTAGTAGAAGAGAAACTGCAGAAATGGTAGCCAGTTGTGGTCCTTACTGATATGTGTTAATTCTGTTGACTTTGCTAAAATATGCTATTCTTTTAATCCTACCTCTGATGTTGACTTTTACTGTTGTCACTTAAACTTTCTCCCTCAGTTTATTCATCTGCAAAATGGGATTAGCACTTTCACAATGACAGCATTATCAGGGTTGTTTTGATGATTAGTATTCATCCAGAAGTAGGCATGATAATGCCCAGATATTTAGTTGTTTGGACACTCTCTTAGTTAATAAGTGAACCATCATCAGTGCTTCTGCTCTGTAAAACCTTGTAAGCCCATTACATTCCAGAACTTTTCCAGAGGTTGTATCACCAATTATCTGAGCATTATTGGTTTGTCCGAAGATTCCCTGCCCTCCTTAATGAGAAGAGAATGAACAGTTCAGCATCAGCTGCAGCATACATTTGTTGTCTGATTAAGAAGCTCCTTAACCTATAGGGTTTCTTCAGCTGATTGTAGTGAATGCCACTTGTATCAGTGATTGCCTCAGCAAGGCAGACTTCAGTGGACAAATGAGCATCTACCTACTGAAAAAGATGAAAACAGAGAAATGAGTCTTGCTAAGATCAGAGAACATGTTACCTAATGCCTGCAAACACAATGATTCTGAAATACCAGAAGCTAAAAAGGGATTGGTTTGTGCTTTTACGTTTATGGAGTTTTGCCATAAACTTCTCATTCTCCCTTAAGAGAATAATGCCTTCCCTACTGTATGCTTTCATCAGCACTGTTGTGGAGAGAGCCAGTATGGATCCAGTTAGTAAGCTGTCTAGCAAGAGAATTCCAGACTGTTGTGTACTTTTTCACATCCTGTTCCTCTCACAGGACTTTTATCTGTGGTAACCAGGGCATGTGAAACCAGATTCAGTTTGTTTTCATGAAGGATGCTGGCATATACCCTTGCTTATGCATATTGAAAACAAAAGGCACCTATTCACACTTAGTTCAACATCCTGAACTTTCCACTGAGGGGTTTCCATGAGGGCCTTGGCACCATTTTTCCTCCTGGTATTATAGGCTAAGGGTACAGTCTACTTCTCGGGGCTTTCTTTGTACCTCCCACCCTGTATTTTCTCTTTGTTTTACAAATACAGATCCGGTTTTAAAGCCAGTTCTTTCCATTAGTCAGTGTTGCTTCTGGACTGGCAAGAGGGATCATTGTTGCAAAGAACACCCTTCCCTAAAGACCATATGTACTTCCTCTCTGAATCTGCTCACTCTTCCTGCTCCAGGAGCTGAGGCTCACTGATATTTATGTCGTATGATATATATGTCTTAGGTGGCTTTATAAAGTTATATCTACTGGGAATCTTCATTCACAATCCTTTTTCACCAGTGTTGAAGTAAATATTTATCAAATGTCTTGCAGTTTTATTCTCTGTTCTTGGAACCCAGCAAAAATGCAATTATGTAGGCTATTCTGAAGTTTTATTTCCAGAGGGAAGTGGTGAATGAATCACTGTGCATGACTCTTAATTCTAAAAGGGCATAGAAAAATCTGCCTAGGATTGTATTACTAACAAGCCTTTCTCCTCATCTATCAGAAGCTTCTTCTGTTCAAATAGCAGAGGCTGCCCAGGGCTTGTGCCATAGGTTAAGTAGTTTTTCTGCCCTCTCTAAAATATGGTATTGTTGAAGGGTAAAACATTTTACTGTGAACTCCTAGAGCCATGCAAATATTCTGTTCTAGGTTACCACCCTGCATTTTGGGGCCGGGAAGGCTACAAAGCGTTCTGTTTGTTTTGTCTCTTTGCCTGGTCATTGTCAGGATCTTTCAATACAGTTGCCAGGAACACGCTGCAATCCTTCTTCAATTGGTTTACAACTCGTAGAATTCAGTATGTCCCATTCCTGTATTTGTTTTATTTTGAGACCATTCTGAGTTTTCTGCACCTAGGGAATCTAACATGCAGTCAGTTACTTGCTGTTCTTTGTATGGTCCTTGTCCTCCCATCTTGAAATGGAAAAAAGATATGGAATGGCCCCTAAAAATTCCACTTCCCAGAGAGCTGTTTGCTGGTACCTCCTTATCAAATACCCACGATAGAGAAGATGCATTTTTATGACCTACTGGCTAACAGTCTCTGGCTGAGACTTTGGGTTTCTTCAGTGACTTGAAACAAAGTCATTGCTGTTGTCAATGACCATGATAACATTCGCGCTGCATCTTTGTGACTTCTTCCTCACCCCAACCAGTTTACCTCATCCATCTGTTTTCATGGACTGGTTATTTCTGTTGTCATCCAGCACACCGTGGGCTTCAGCCTGGCAAGCACGTCACTGCTAACTTTAGAGAAGTGCCGTTAATGATAAGATGAGCTAAAGGTGCAATTGGAACTGGCAACATTTACACACATTGTGGTAACACTTGGTTTATGTCATTTGGGATCCAATTTCCAGGAAGTAGTTGATGTGGTTATTTTCTAGAAGTGCTGCTTGGAAAGGAATGTTTTTTGTTACTACTGTGAGTTCTTAAGTGTTAACGGAGTTGAAAGTAACACCCTATTCTTCAGGCAGTTTAAAAGTAGTCCTCATCACAAAGAGGTTATAGTTTAAATGAGTAGTGTTAGGAAAGGATGTAAATGAACAGAGAAGCAAAATTACTTGTGTGAACTGAAGCTATGGTCAAGCTGAGGAAGATAACCAGAGTTTGCTGGCTTCCAGGCCAGTGCTCAGTACATTACAGTTTATTAAGCCAAAGTGAGTTTAACATTTTCTTGCTTATCTGATAAGCTTGAGGGCATGCATATTTACACAGATCTACTGTTTGGTTTTATAGATGTTTCATGAAGCTTTGCCTTTCATCTTCAGGTACATCGTATTTTCAGTAGTAATATTTCAGATCCAGCTTTTCTGTTTGCTGTTGCCCTTTGCCATATACAGTTACCTCTTGGAGCTTATTTTTAGTGACTTCATACGTTGCTGCAGCAACTGAACAACTGTTGTTTTAGCAGCAGCCAGAAATCCTTAGTCAAACTACCCACATTCCTGGTTTCCTTCGTCATGGTTAACACTTTCTTTACCAACACCTTGATATGTTTTGCAGTGTCACTGCCAGCTTCTTTAGAGGGTCTCTATTGGAGGTGTTTGTCACTCGCTTAGGTTCGTCAGACTATATGTTTGGTCTGGGAAACATTGTCTGTAGGTGGTGAAGTCATCTAATTCCTATAAAGCCTCTTTTAATACAGAGGAAAATAAATTGCTTTTACTTTGTTTTTTTTTTGACTAATGAAATAGAAGGTGTCCATCTGAGCCTGTTTAAGGGGGAAAGTGACCTGTAAATACATTAAGTAATTCTTATCTGGCTTTTCTTCTGAATCCAGGCAAATCTGTGATTGCAAAGAACCTTACTAATAATATTTTGCTGATGTAGCATTATCTTACTGAATCTAGAGGCAGTCAAAACCCAAGAGGCATTAAGTGTTTAAAGTGATCAGCCATGTGAAGTGTGAAGCCTACAGATGACATTTCAAGTGCCTGCTTTGTTAATTTTGACAGAAATGCCCAGCAAATGTGTTTTATACCACAATCCCAAATGGCTTTCAACTCCTACCCCCCAGGGAGTCAGAAGCCTTGGCTATCATAATCCTCCAGCTTTACTCATGACAACTTTAATGCTGCAGCTGTGTGTTATCAGTGCAGAACATCTGGCACTTCCAGGACTGGAAATGATGAAATGAGTACCTCACTAGTTGAAGTGAATATGAAAACACCAGTGTTTCTATACTGATTATAGTGTTCTGTTGTGTATTGAAAGAGTCTGCCACAGGATTTCTAGGCTATTGCACCAGAATGCTGCAGTTGAGCACTCTTCCTGAGGGGAATAATGTAGCTTGAGGCCCCGCAAAAGCATATGGACAGCAGGAGGGAAGGAAAGTATGGAAAGGCTTCCAGAGAAGTTATCAGGAATTCTGGGGCTCAGTCTTACAGAGAACTATCTCTAAACTTGTAGGACTGAATAAGATCACCCTAATACTTACTTTTTGTATTTGGTATATGGAAGAAGCCAACAATTTTGTTTTTTTTTTTTTTCAGAGCAGTTGAATAATTCTAGAGAATGCACTTAGTCTTTTTCCCTCCCATCAGGACAGACGTATGCTGTGTGCCTATTGGAATATTCTTAGTGCAAAGTAATTACTCCTGAAAGTATTTTGCCCTGCAGTTGTGCTAATTTCTGTGAGAAATGAACATATGGAGTCCTTTCCACCACTGCAGAAAGCAGAACATGTAGGGCACTAAACTTATTCAGGGATAGAATAAGCTTGTGGCTGCTGTTAGGTGGGACTTGGGGGAGCATGGTTCTTGTACATCCATGCTGTATTAAGAAGAGAGTTTGGCATAAAGAAAGGCTAGACAGTGTTCTCTTGCTATCAGCTGGGTACCATGTCTCAAAGAAGAGCTAATGTGTGTCACTAGCATAGGAAAGGCAACTCAAAGAGTCTCCATTCTGTGTGTCAGCACACCAAGAACAGTAGTAGACAAAATGATGAAGTTGTTGCCTGCTTCTGCTGTTTGTTTGCAGCAATGTAATATTCAGAAGGTAAAGGTAAGCAAACTGGTGTCCTGTCCATTTCTGAGCAGTTGCTGCTGAGCTACCATGATGTCTTGGCTGGTCAACAAGGGGAAGCCTTAACAACAGTAGTCCTGTGGAACTGGACTACAGAAGTTATTACGGAGTCATTGCAAAAAGGATGAATGGAAGGCTGAGGAACAGAGGGGAAAACCAAGCAGTGTCTGTCACAAGGGATTTTCCTAGTCCTTTGTTGTGAAATGTTTCTAATTTCTGATTGAATAGGAACTAAGAATGGTTACTTTACACTGTAAATTGTTTCCTCTTGCACTAGCCAGTGTTTGACAGCAAAGTAATACTTTTTCATTTGAAAAGGATAAATGTACAAATCCTGGATGTAACAGTCCCCTCATATATGATGCTGCAAGGACAGCTCTGGTATTTTATTACCAGCAGGAATGCTGCTATTTACTTGCAAATATTCTTTTCAATTTTGTCTTCTCTTTATAAACCATCTCCATGTATTTCTCTGAGAAAGCTTTGCTGAGTATCTGTCAATTTTCTCCTTTGTTTTCTCCTAACTCTGTTATAAGGTCATCATTCTGGAAAAATTTGCTAGCCCATATGATTCCATAGTGGAAATCAGTGGATCTTTCCATGTCAGGAAGCAGTTTGGTGGCTAATGTGGAAGATTTGATCTAAAACTGTATTGTGGCTGCTGCTTTCAGATCATTGCATTGTCTCATAAACTGGACTCTGCAAACTATGAATGTGGAAGATGCAGAGGTTTTCTTATTCCCAGTAGCAGAAAACATGGGGTGTGAAAAAACACTCAGGATCTGACCCAACTGCAGGATAATTGTTTCAGTTCCTAAGACTTTTAAATGTTAAATGTGATTATTTTTCCCAACATTTTAATGGAATGCATTTCTATGTGTTTTGCAGAGCTTTGTTAGAAGGGGAGAGCAACCAGTGGATTATTACATGGAGAGAGCAGTATGGAGGGAAATTGCCTCAAGGTAAAAACTGAACGTTATAAAATGAATGTTGAATTAAATATAACTGCAAACTATTGTGTTAGAGTATTCCTGAAGACTACTTTTTATGAGGGCATTGCAAAGTGAATATTGGTTTTGAGTCTTAAAATTTTAAATCAGCACAGTGCTATTCTGCGTGAGAATTCATAAAATCATGACTCAAGTGGAGGAGGGAAGTAGGGAGTGGTGTTTAATAGCTCTAATAGTGCAAGAGCTTTCTTAATACCCATAGATCTTAAGACAGCTTTGAAGTATAAAGCAAGACATATTTAACAAAACATGTAGTTAAAACCACGGCATTTACCACATGGCACATGCGGGCTAAGAAGTGTAGGTGGGTTTAAAGAGAAACTTTAGCAGAGTAATGAAAGAAAAATCCAAGACTTACTAAACATAAAGATACCATTTCTGTCTTAGGAGCTGCAAATCTCTGGAGGCTGTGAGAGTATACCAGGGAAGTATCGCTATCAACTTGCCCTGTCCTTGCACACTTCCCTATGTATCTACTTCTGGTCACTATACACAGAATACTAGCTAAGATGGACCTTTGATGTGACTGCTGTGGCCACTGTTATTAGTAACAGAATTAGTCTCCTTAATACTCCTGAGTTTACCAACATGTATGTTAAAATGATAGGACAGTAGTCCCACAAGAGATGTGAAGGCTGTGCTTGTAGTAGTGAATTAAACAGACCAGGGCCTAGGCTGAAATGCTCACATTGATTGCTTATGTTGCTAAATTGTTAGCACTGTCCCTGGCACAGTTTTGATCTGGACTAGCAAGTATTTTTGCAGACAGAGCTCAGGCATTTTTGATGGCATCAGAGTAGGAAACACTACCAAAAATCAGAGGAGATGTGGCTGGCTTCTTAGGATTTAGATTTGAGTTGTGTGGTACTGGTTGGTCTTGGAGTCCATCAGTGATTCCTGGTGCATGCTACTGAATTTCATAGATCGTTGTACTTCATTGTATCTTGTGCTTATCAAGGGTTGTAGTTGTGTTTTCAATTTCTAGTACGTGGTGGCATATATGCTGTTAATTCTCAATAGGAAATGAGAAACTTCAGGCCACTTGGACTGCTGAAACAAAAAGCCAAGCCTAGGATATTAAAATTATTTATTAATTATTTATGATTTAATATGTCTACAGACATGAAAGTGGCCTATTTTAATAAGAAAGAAAAATCAAATGATGGGAAAATAAAGACTGAGATCACAGTGCAATCTCAAGTTCAAGAAAACAGATATTTAAATGCATGTTTTCTTTCAAAAATGTAGTATAACATTTCTCAGTTCATGCCCTCTGTTCTGTATTATTTTAGATACGAGCCATTATTTTAACGTTTGGTTACTTATGCTCTTTTTACAGATATTATAAACACTTCCTATAACTACACTGATATTTACTCTACTTATCAAGAAAAGAATAGAAATAAAGCTTCACCAGCACTCAGGATCACTGATACAAGACGCAGGATGCCAGTGACAAATACCAGCAGTTCTGCACGTTATTCGGCTCGGTCAGCACAGGCTGGATCACAGATGACAGCTAGTGGAAGAGGTTTTGGAAAAGATGTACTTGGTTCAGTATATCGCCCTTCAATGACTGTTAGAAAGGATGAAAGGATTTTAACAGACCACAAAGAATTAAGAACATTTACTCCAGCTTACAGTAGCTGGAAAACCACTGAAATGCAGCACAAGACAATTCCTGACAGAAAGAAAACGGAAGTTACAACTTCATCCACAGAATCTTTTTCAAAATCAGCACATACTGAAACATCAGACAAGGGCCACAAGCCTGACGCAAAGCCCGGGACTACTGAAAATATAAGAACAAAACCAAGCTTCACTAGATTCCCAATGTATGAGCTGGATACCAATTATAAACCATCTAAATATGAAGAAACCATAACTGAAACTTGGACCACACGAAAAGAAAACAGAGGAAGCAGCAAACCAACTGAAGATAAATCTCTGATGAAAGAAAAAGATAAACCAGAGAAACAAACAAAGGAGGAAAAGAAAACAGATGAGAAATTCTTTAAAGAAGAAAGAAGTGTTGATTTTGGAAGGAAAATGGAGGAGAAAACATATATTCGTGAGGAAGTCATTAACCAGAAGTTAACAGGGAGTGATATTTCTAATGCAAGAACTTTGCAAAGAGAATCAGCTAAAAAAGATATAAATGCAACCTCAGAATTGAGAAGCAAAGGAGTCATTGAGATACCTGTCACTATTGAAAAGCCTGCGCCAGACAAAGAATCTCCCAGTAATAAAGAAATGTTAAAAGATATTAAAACTTCCATAGGAAGAGAAACAGATGAGCATGTAACCAAGCCTGTTGAAATTCACCAAGTGAGGATTTCAGAAGCAGAATCCAATCTGAAAGATGAAGAGCAAATGAGTGACAGAAGTCATAAAATGGGATCTCTGTCAACTGAAAATATAGCAGAGAATATTGTTGCCGACATTCTTAGAAGTTTTACACAGTCTTCGAGTTCACACGTATCTACAGACACAAAAGTGACCTATTTTAATAAGAGAGAAGAACCAGATGAGGGGAAAATAAAGACTGAGATCACAGTGCAATCTCAAGTTCAAGAAAACATAGATATTTCTGGTGAAGCTGATGTAGGAGGTTTATCAAACCAGGATGTTAGAAAAGTGGTTCGAGAGGGTGTTGAGGGAACTCCTTCCAAAGAGGAGATAGAAGACATAGTGCATCATGGCCTGAAAGGCAACGAGGGCAGAAAGAATGTGTCTGTTAACGTTGAGATTGTAGAGGAGCCACTAGATTATGCCACTGATGAAAGGGCTGATTTTTCCACACCTTTTGAAGTAGAGGAAGTGGAAGATACATTCCCTGAGAGAGACAGGCGTTACGGTGAGGAGGAACAAAGCGTAACGTTCACATATGAAGATGTTAAGAAGAAGAAACCACACCATGAGAGTTTCACTCATGTGGAAGAAGTAACTGAGGAAGATGACTCACCTACTGAACAAAAATATTTTGTGTCTGTTCCTGATGATCATCCCATTATTAATGAAAAAGACGATGACTCAGTATATGGGCAAATACATATAGAAGAAGAATCAACTATTAAGTATTCTTGGCAAGATGAATTTTTACAAGGCACACAAAGTAAGAGAGATGGTGTAAGCTCTCCAGAAGAGACATATCAGGTGGTAGGAGAGGAAGCAAGTGCCCATATTTTAAAAGAGCATCCTGAAGCTGAAACCTCCCATGTTGAATCCATGGTTATTGAAAAAGAAATTAAAATTCCCCATGAATTTCAGACTTCAATAAAAGAGCTTTTATCAAAGGAAACAAAGGACCCTAAACTTCAGTTGAAGGAAGCTTTGGAGCAGTTAGAGGGCAGTCTCCCAGACAGTGTGAAAGAAGAGCTATCTGCATTAACAAAAGAAAGTCAAGCTGACTCCAGTAGCTTAGAATTTGATATCAAGAAAATTGATAAAAAGGAGGATGCTGGTGTGGTGACTATTGTTGCTGAAGTCAGTCTGTCACAGACCCTTAATACTGATGAATTCGATGCAGCTCAGCTTGATGAAGTAATACCAAGTGAGAAGGAGAAGGCAACACTGCATTTCCTGAGAAAAGAGAGTTCAGAGAGAGTTGTTGATGGCGGAAGCAATATAGAAGTAGATGGTGATAAATACACTCCTTTTGCTGATCAAGAAATCTATAACTCCTCCACAGTGAGGAGGACTGGTAGCACAGGGTATCATACCACTGAAAAAGTTATTTATGATGGTTCAGCTTTTGAAGCTTCAGATTTTGGAGAAGTCTCTCACTCACCACAATCTACTGATGAGACCAACACCATAAGGCATATTAGGATTGGTCCAGCAGAAGTTCAGAGATTCGAGCAGATCGTACATGAAGGGCCTGGTGCTGAAACAGTGGAGATCAGTGCTTCAGAAGATGTTGTTCAGACAGAAGGATCATCAGAGTTCAGCCGATCTGTGAGGCATTTTAAGCTGGGTCCTAAAGAAATCCAGACCACAGAAGAAGTCATTTATTCACGCCCTATTTCTACTACGGAAGAAATAATTTATACAGGCCCTATTTCTACAAGTGCAGAAGAGATTGATTCTGGAAATCTTTCCCAGTTTTCAAGAGACTTCAACAGGTCCACAAGACATGTAACAGTAGGATCAAGGCAAGTAACTGAAGAAGTATCTTTTGAAGGGCCTGTTTCAGACTCTCTGGAGCTCAACAGCTCAGGTAACATTTCTCAGACAGAAGGGTCTGTGGACTCCAGCGAATCAATAATGCACTTCAGATTAGGTCCAAAAGAGAGTCATACTGAGCAAGTTATCTTTGAAGGACCAATCTCTGGTAAAGTGGAGGTCAGTGACACTAGAGGCTTCTCACAGACAGAAAGTTCAGTCAGACATATTCAGTTGGGTCCCCAAGAGTTTATGACAGCTGAAAAAGTCATCTACCGTGGGCCTGTCTCTGAGCACACAGAAATCAGTGAACTGGAAGACCAGACTGTTTCAGGAGGCTCAGTAAAGCATTACAGAGTAGGTCAAGTGGGAGTTAAAACCACTGAAAGGATCGTCTATCAAGGCTCCCTTTCTGAAACTCCACAGCTCATTTACCAAGAAGGACATCTTTCAGAGAATGAAGGAAGCTCAGATACCAGTAGAACTTACAGGCATGTTAAAATAACTCCTGTAGAAACTCACGATGAGGAAAAAATCTTCACAAGACCTACTTCTGAAACAATGGAAGACCTTTCACAAACAGAAGAGTCATCTGAGAGCAGTAGAACTGTAAAGCATATTAAAGTAGGATCCAAGGAGACATCTTACACTTTTCAAATGGATGTTTCCAATATGGGTGGTATATCTATCATAAGAAGTGGAGAACAGCAAGGAACAATGCTCCTATCCAGTAATAAAGATCATTCTGTTAGTCAGTCACAGATGGTAGAGAATGAAAATAATGAATTCGATAAAACTGTGCAATTGCAAAGAATGGTAGACCAAAGGTCAGTTATTTCTGATGAAAAGAAAGTCGCTCTTCTTTATCTGGACCATGAGGAGGAAGATGATGATAATGATGGACAGTGGTTCTGAAAGGACTCTCTAATGAAATCTACTTGGTAACTTGTTTATACATTTTTTATCATCTGTTTTCTTCTAAAAAAGAGAAAGAAAAGGGCAAGGAAACATTCAAACTATTCAGATACTTGACAGTGGACTGAAATGTTGAATC
Organism: Forpus xanthops; assembly: GCA_032466535.1. Taxonomy (NCBI): domain Eukaryota; kingdom Metazoa; phylum Chordata; class Aves; order Psittaciformes; family Psittacidae; genus Forpus; species Forpus xanthops. Next base: position 20,078 of record JASSUY010022315.1, read on the forward strand.
TAAGCCTCTACCTATTCAGCACACTTTTATTTTGGGGAGAAATCGTGTTACTAGTATGTTTTCCTCAGAGATCCACGTCCAATAATTTCAGATGTTTCCACCCATAGAGGCAGGAATTTGTTACTAGGGAATTAAAAGGATTATATTTTGTGTTTGTTTTTAAAGGATGTCAACTAATAAGTGTGTACTTGAATAGGACTTTTAAGCTTAAAAAAACCAAATACTGTATTGTACTTTGTTACTAAAATATTCACCAATTCTATTTAAATCTCAAGCTACTAACCACACATATAACAGAACGTAAGACTAATGAGCTGGTAGGTAGCTGATTTTCAGTTCTGTTTTTGTCTGTTTGCATGCAATACCTAAGGAAAACATTTTAAGATACAGTTATTACAGCTAAAAAAATTAAATGGGATTCTGTAGGATCAAACTCAGCATAGCAAGAACTGACAAAGACATATTTGAATGCAGTGCAAAAGAGAGGATATTGAAGCAAGGATTCCTCACAGGATTCTTTATGAGAAATAGTGATTTTTATGGTTAGAAAGTAGTACATTTTAGTATCTTTAAAAAGAAAACAAATGATAAAAATAGGCTGGGTAGTATATCCACTGAAGTAACTTCAGTAGTCATGACATGAATAACAACTTATTTTACAGTACCTTGATACTAGGTATTGCTAAATGTAAGTGTGAAGTCAAGCATTACATAATGCCTAATTTCTTAACACAATGAAATTAGCTGATATGTGTTCTGTTCTTGTAAAAAGAACTTGAAAACTTGTAAAAATGGCATTGATGACACTTAGGATCATTATGTGGGAAGTCCTTCCCACACAATCCTTTCTTTGTTTACAAATGAGAAGATGCCCTTTACAATTGCTAGCCCTGCAAATCCAACCTGAGATTGGAATTTTCCTTTTTTTCTTCCTTTCTTTTTTTTTTTTTCCTGGAGGTAACATTTGCTTCAGGGCAAAGATTCTACTTAAATAATTTGAAAATAAGCTAATTTCATGTGGATTGCACATTGGTTAAATGAAGGACATAATTTAACATTACAATTGTAGTTCAGTGACTTCAAAGTCCAGGTCAGAAATCAGTACCAGTAACTGTACTAAACTATGCAGTGCTAGCAGAAGCAAAAATAGCAGCCAAAATATTTTTGTAACTAGGGTTAGAAGATACCATACTGGACACAGAGGAGAAAGAGGATCCACAAATGAGAAGCTGCTATTTTTACATGCACACGCACACACGCACATTCACTTGCTCATCCTCTCACACCTTTTCTGCAGAGCAGAAGCACACCTGTATCCGGATGGCGGTGTTGTGCCAGGCCGGTGGTTGCTGACTCAGATTAGGTTTTTTTTTCCTGTGGTTATGTAGGAATAGTTTTGCTTTGCTAATCTATATTAGAATCCAGTTAAACTATCTTACTCTGCCATGTCTACTCACTTTTCAGATTCCTTACTATTTACAGAAGCTAGGTTTTTCAAAATTGACTGCTGCTTTATAAATAATATGAATGTAAATGCAAAGCTGAAGAGAAGCTCCATGCTGACTGACATATCATGCTGTTCCAGATACGGGACAGTTAATTGTTGTGTGCCTTAGTTACCAAGTTTGAAACGGTACAAAACTATTAATGTTCCAAAGATTAACTCTTAAGGTTTGTCTGTACTGAAAGCTTTTCTGTCTTCCTTCTTCTGTTATGAGTACCAGTGGACTCACGATTGGATGTTTTTTGATCATGCCAAATGAAATCATTGTTGAAATTGGAAACGTAACTAACAGCTGGAAAATGAATATGAAACAGAGTTGTGTAGAAGCACTACAAGCATGTATGCTGAGCTTAGTGATGCTTTTCAATGTGGACTGGATACTGTTGATTCAAAATTATTCATATGTGCTCAAAAAGATTTTGTGCTTCCATTTATAAATAGGGTGTTATTCATTGTAATATTTCTAATATCATCCTATACTCCTGTTTCCTTAGCTGACCCTATGATTTTAAAGATGGTCACATCTATTTCAATAGTGTGTGTAAGTCAGAATTTTCCAGGTAGATGCCTAACTCGAAGCAATCAGATTCTGTGCTTCAAGTATTACATAACTGCATAAAGGGAGACGGAAGGTCTGCAATAAGCAACATAGCTAAAAATCAGTATTAGTTTTCTTGAAGTTTTATCCTTAGCTAAAATTTGGTTTTCCTCTGTAAAACAGATAGAAAAATATCTGCGGAAAACGTATTTTGTAACCATCAAGAAGCTACTTAAAAGGTCAAACCTTATTGACACCTTGTGGAATCTTTGACAGACGTGCTCTGTAAGAACAACTATACCAAAACTCTTATGTTTATTTTTCACCTGCTCAGAGGATTACAGTGTCAGGTGAAGGAATAAACCAGTAAGGAACAAGTGAATCACAGAAGATAGATGGCCTTAGCGTTGACGGATTTGGGGAAAAAACCCAAAATAAATCAATATATTTTCTACTGAGGCCACAACATCTCTCTAAAAATTCCTTTACACATCAGTATCAGAGGTTGCAGGTTATACCAAGATACATTTTGATTGTCTGTAGGGGAAAAATTGTTCTGTGTACTTCAGTTCTATTTAAGATCATGTTTTTAATTAACTGTGGGAAAGTTATTGTACAGGAAATGTGCATTTGCATGGCATTTAAAGATATGCACGTTCCATTGCATGAATACTTTCAGGCTATCAAGACAAAGATGTCCCATGTAAAAAGGGCTTAAGTTTTAAAAATGTTTGTGTAAGCAGCCCATGCAGTTCCCATTAATCAGAGATGTTTTGACATGATGATAGCTTTTGGGTAATGCTACTTTCAGGCAACAAAGTGTAGTTAGGTGGCCAGTTCCATCCTTCAGGCCTGATGGTTCCATTTGCAGAAGAAGGGCTGTAGGTACATGCACAACTAGTAAGAGTAAATATGACTTACTTGTCTGATGTACTAACTCACCCTGTATGATGACTTTATGCATTATTATTATAACCTGTGGCTGATACAACCTGGTGATATAAACTCAGTCAGCATGCGCTTCTGAAGCTTTGTCATATAAGTTGTGCTTTTCATTAAATACAAATAAGAACTTTATTGCTGAGTTGGATTAAACAAAATGCTTTAAAAACATAATTAGTAATTTGAAAATATAAATATCAACTATATATTTATATGCCAATATAGATCAGAAGTGGGACACTGTTTTCCAAATGTGTAAACCACTGGTCTAGAAAGCAAGTATTAGCATAGAATATAAAAAAAGATGTGTGAAAGAGAGAATTCTGGATTGACTGATGATTGTGAATAGCAGGTGTTTAAAAAGACGGTAAGAATGTTGAAACTGGTTTGTTGATGTCAGCTGTGTGAAACTTTGCAGGCAGCTTCTGTTTTGGTCATTTGCAATGAACCTGCATTTTTTGTGGTGGTATAAGCTTTGTGATTTTACACTTTTTCACTCTTGAGTATTAAACAGTCAAAATCAGTGCAGATGTTTCTCTTTCTTCCTGTCTGATGTTTTAAAGGCTGTATTGACAAAGAGAAAGCACTTCATGTCTGTAAATACCTTGCTCTAAAGGCTCTCAGACTGATGAGTTAATTTTGGTTCAAAGAATGAACATAATTTTTCATTCCAACAAAGACTTACCTCTTTCACTTTGATAATAGAAATGATGGAAAAACATAGCTTAATCATTACTGCAACTACACACAACATGGATGGACAAGCAGTGCTTCAGCAGCAGGTAGTGGGAGAGGCATGGTATCAAACAATGCCCAAGGTGAACTGAAGTTGCCAGCATCAGTCATCCTCGGATCCTGAGATTTGACCAAGGGTAAGTTTTAACTTTTACCATTTCTTAGCAAAGCTTTTCATGCATGTTTAGACATTTAATGGAAAAGGATATATTTTTTTAAAAATGGTACCTGTCTATATTTGGAAGTTTATTTTTCCTTTTAATCACATAGTTTATCTGCAGTGAAGAATCAGTCATATCAAGCCTTTAACCCAGTTTTCTCTTGATCAAAGAAATGGGTCATAATCAGATTTTTGTGTGTGAAAGAGACTTTCTGAAAAGATCATCCATTTTTAATACACTAAGGGAAAACAGTTCACCATTTCTTGCAGAGTAAGAAAAAACAGTATCTGAAGCTACTAGATCACAGCATATTCTGAGGATGGTTAAATGATCAGTGACATAGTTTCCACTGGAACTGGCCTCTGTCAGAAAAACATGTTTTCAGCCTTCATCTCCTGAGTGGAGTAGTATTGCTGTTTAATCTATCTGTGGTGAAGATCTGATTTCTCTGAAACTTGAAGCGTGTCTCTGAATAGTAACGAATGGGACTTGCAGTGGGTTGGTGTTTAATATGCTGTTGAAGATCTTTTTTTTTTCCCCGAGTTTCCTGGGTTTGACACACTTGTCAGTTGTGATAACATTTTAATGAAAATATGGGGGACTCTCAATGTTAAATTCTGGAAAGGAGTGTTTAAAAATAAATGGGGGGAAGAAAGGGTGTTTATTCATACTATAGGTTTTTCAAAGGTAATTTCTTTTCCTGATGTGTCCCGGCAACCAAATGTGAGCAAAATAAGCAAAAATGTACCCAAACCCCAAGTTTTTCTGAAGCTAGGAAAGCCTCTGCATTTTGAAAGATGTTATCTCCATCAATTAGCTTATCACAAACCACTGGTAATGCTTTTGGGTTTAATTTCCAAATTGTGATGTGAAGTTGGTGTGGCAGAAATTTACAGCTGGAATCAAGCCTATTTTCTTCACCTACAGACCCTTTTTCAAGTAAGAAAGTTAAGAGACACTGAACTCTAACATACTGGCTAGAATTGGCTTTGGATTTTTTAAACCTCATAGGAAAAGCAATATATTTTAATGAAAATGCTTCTGACAGGCTAAAATTTCTACTTCTGTGATTCAGTCTACAGTAGAACATTTACATTGAATAGATTAGAAACCTGAATCTAGATGTGTACAAGCACTTAAGTTGATTTGTAGTCCACAAGCAGATATGGCTGTCTGGATTTTAAATCTATTTTACTTTTTGTACTAAATTTCAATGAGTTTTCTTTTTTACTTAAGGAAATTACACTACAGTGACTAATATCCTGAAAAGACAATGTAAGGAATATGCTTGTGAAACAAATATCTTTACCTGTCGAAAGACGACTCATGGTGGGTTCATGATTGAGTGTGTTGGTCTATGTTGGTCTTTGTTTTCTGAGCTTTTCTGTGGCCCTAAAAAACAGGCAGGGAGATATAGGTTATGGTTTATTATCAGGTTGACATTCTTTGCCATTCTAATTTAGTGTTGTAGAAAGTGTATGCCTGCAAAATACCCAGTTATTTCATGCAACTCTGTAAAAAGTCAAATTCTCTTTGTAATTGAAAACTTGGTTATTTTTCTCCATAATTTTTACTTTCTTTCATTTATTGCATTATCCTGTAAAAACCATGGGATACTCTGTGACCACCTTTGTCACTATTTGCTTTTATTACTTAAGCAAAGGAGTTAAAGATTTTCCTCCTGTGAGTTAGGAATAAAATTGAAAGAGAACATATTCTTATTTTTCACTTGCTGCTTTGATTAATCAAGAGGGGTGACAGTGGCACATAATCAAATCACTTCAGGCAATGGCTGTTAAATTGGTGACACATCTGACATTTAGAAGAGGAAAAAGTCTGAAGAGTTAGCAGTCTGAACTGCTGCCCTGGGAGCATTCCAACAGTTTGACTCATCTGTCTTTTCCATCAGGCATTTGTGTGACTCTTGTACCTAAATATCTCTGAGAAGTGCAAAGGAATATAGATTCTAACAAGATGCAAAAAGATGCTAAGCCAAGAAGGGTTCTAATTAAAAACTCGCTCTGAATGTCAGCAGTTCCTTGAATCTCTATCAATCCTTTTTTTTATTGTGAGTGCCAAATGAGTGTTGTAAGTAAAGGGAGTACAATGCTTAATTCAATGATACACATTTCTTGGGCTCTCACTGGAGTAAACTGATAAAGAGAACCCAAATACATCTATTTTTCACTAGTACATACAGATGTATTGAAGAATAGTATTACTGTGCATAACAGTCCTGTGATAGCCAAACTAAATAATAATATGGTTAATTTCATTAAACCTCTCAGCTTGCATAAAAACATTGCCTCTGGCAATGAGCTGTGTACTGAGGCAGAAATACGAATAAGATATTGTTGTATTTGCTATCACATTACTGGGAAGTGTATTTATTGTAGATGGCTTTGACTATACAGTGGTGAACACTCACATAAATACTGGTTGTTACTGGGCTATCACTGCTACCTCAGCCCAGGTTCTGTTCAGCAAGAGGTTTTGGTGAGGGCTTGGCCAAAGGCTTGTGTATTTTGTTCCAGGCCAAGGAAACTGCTCATGCACCAGAGCTCCAGAAGCTAGCATTAGGGTTTTATAAAGAAATCACTGATGAAACTGGTAATATTATTTATTCACCCTTGCTTGATACTTTCCTGTTGAATGCAGCATATGCTGGCTGTTATACCCACAGAAAAAGATACTGTGGTGCTATTTAATCAGAGCCTGCCTCGACCAAATTTTCAGCAAATTCCACGAGAAATTTTATTAACTATTTTTATGGTTGATTTTAAATGCTATACTCTGAAGTTTTAATCCTTACTTTTTCAGTTATCAGACACAAAAGTACAGACTTGCAAAGACCCACTTTTGAAATGCCAGTGATGCTTCATACAAAGGTAGATCTTGTTCCTGTAGTGGGAGGAAATCTGAATGCTTTCAAGCCCACTAGCTCTAGACATCAAGATTTAATTTCAACACTCAGTATGTTTAAAACAAATAATTTGCAAGTACCACCATGAACTCTGAATGGCAGATGCAAAGATGGACATTCATACCTGATAACTGACACTACAGCTAAAAAAAACACATGGTTTTTCATCATTAGGACTGTGCATGGTATAATGTACACATAAGGATCCTGCAGGGATTTGGAGACAGGCAGAGAGAAAGCAGGAAGAGGATGAGACTGGTAATATGTCCCTTCCTTGCATGAGAGTAAATATACATAATACACAGCATTAGTAGGTATTTTAAAAATGTATTATGGGTATTAAACCAATTTTATGAGGCCTCTGTAGAAATCCCTGTGTAGACTATTAGACAGTTGGTATTACTGTGAGGAAAACAGAAGAATAGGCTGGGGGGGGGAGGGTGGGGGTGGGTAGAGAGGAGAAAGCTTTGACACATTTTTTTTATCACTTTCCAAATTAAGCCCCTTGGGACCATTCTAATTTTTCAGTGCAGGCAGGGTCTTTGAGCTGAGCATTGATTAAAGCTGCTTACTGCTAAACCACCATAGTCCCAACTTCCAATTTGTTTTTTATACTGAAGAGCCAGACTGTTTGGCACACTCAGGCCTGCATCTGGAAAAACTTCTATTGAAATGGTTTCCAGACAGCTATGCTGGAAACTACCCCTGCAGCTGCCGTTAGAATGCGGAATGGACAGTTAAAACAGTCCACAAAAACAGCCTATGCTAACAGACTACTGGCTTTGCTTTTGAATCCTGAATTGGCCGACTCTTACTGGCTTGAATTCAGCTTTGCAAATTTCATCTGTTCATTAGATGCTGCTACTCAGCATCAGATTAGTTGTTAAAAAGGAACAGTTTGCACAATTCTCATTGACAAAATCTTTCTCTAGAAATTGGTCAAGTTTATTAAACTTCTTCCTATTAGACCAATAACAGCACACTTCTGTGTAGAGTAATAGGAATTTCCTGCAGAAGGAAAAGAGCAGTTTCTGGGCAATGTAATGTGGAAAAAAACATCATTACTGTAGTGTTCTGTATTCTTAAAAAATTAAGTGAGCCATAATACCTCTTAGACTGTTGTAGATGCTTTTGAAATAAAGTAAAAGATTGCACTTTCATAAAATCCAACAAGCTACTTTCATTTTGTCTAGGAAATGCTAGTGTTACTTAACGGAGAAAAATGACTGCTGCTGCTGAACCCATGACAGCTTATAAGAGTGGTTACTTCCAATACTGAACTTGGCAGAGGACAGGACAATCAGGCTAATTTCTTTGGGTTTTTTAAAGAGAGAAAATAAAAATAGAAAACATTGTGTTAATTCTTTAAAGGAAATGTAACACAGCCCATTTTTTCTTTAATGACTTGCTATACATCCTGTTTTGCACCATGGTTCAATTAAGAGTAAATAGCAATAGGTTAAACTGGTGTTATAAAACCTAAATTGGAGATTGGCTGTTTATGGGACCCCAAATATGGCTTTGCTTACTTGCAGCTGAAAATAGTTTAACCTTATTTGAAGCATGGAAATTCACTTTAAGTGTACAGTAAAAGTAGGGAAAAACAAGAAGTAAATCTTGTACTAGCATTCCTAAGTGGATGCTAGTTCTCTGTCAGAACAAAAGCACAGTATTCTGTAATAAACATATTAGTCTTCCAAAGTTTCCAGAATTACTAAAATCATTCCACTGCATTGTTAAATTATAGTAATATTGTTTCATGTAAACCAGTTGCTGGCAGTCCATTTTATATATTGAATGATCCCCCTCTTATTCTAGTAAAATAACTTTCAGTTTAGGGGAGTTGAGGGCAGAAGCAGCACCATGTTTCAAAGCAATGATTTGAATGTGGTATGATTTGCAAAGAATGGCTGATATTTGGGCTCTGATCCTCCATCATTAAAGTAAACAGTAAGTGGAATGTTTACTTCATGCAAGGGTTGATCAAACCCATAGCAATCTAACCTGCTGCCTCCATTTTGGGACTTCTTTTCAGGGAATAGTATGGAAAATACTATTTTTGGAAAGCAAGCAGCGATGACTCCTGCTCTTTTGTCTTGAAACAGAGCAATTATTTTGTGATATCATAAATAAAACACTTCCTGCCGGCAAAAGCAGAGAGTGGGGAACCTCCCAATATCAGTGCCTGTGAACCAACAGCCAGATTCCCGAGAGTATAGGAGGGCTCTGGCAGATGGGCTCTGTCACTTGAAGTTATTGCCCCTGGTTCCTGCCAACAATTAGCCAGCGTTGTATCAAGGACAACATAAGGGGACATGTGTACCTTCTTCACCTTCTACTGTTCAAATACGAATGTCAGTGTTGGCTTAGAGTGAAATAGGTATTGGTTAAATTTCTATTTCAAGCACATAGCTGGCTTTGAGTTCTGAGCAGGTGAACAGCCTTCTATGCTGCTCTGGCAGGAACCTGCTGTCTCTTAGTCTTGTACACCAATGTTCTGATGCTTGCTTGTTGCCACAGTGCCATGATTCAAGCAGGGGAAAGAAAGGAAGTTAACCGAGTCTGTGATAAATTCAGTGTTCCTTATGGAGAAGAGTACCTGCCTCCTACCAGAGCAAAGTTTTCAAGAGTGCTGCCAGGGTAAGAATCAAGTAAGCTACAGATTAATACTACATAGCAGAGCTGAAAAGCGTAACTTTTTCCATGAGCTATGGAGTGCAGATGCCAGCATCAGATTCTCCAGCAGAACCAGTCAGCAGCAACTACAAATATGGGATATATCTTCACTGCTTGCTTTCGCACTTCCCTAGTTCTGTGGATGATTTGGATGAGCCAAGTTCCTGTTGCTGAGATGAAGAACCCTGGTTCATTGCAAAGAGTCAGCCAGAATAAGATCTGCCAGGGTATAAATTGCCTATCTGAAAAGCAACTTTATAACACTGCCAATCCTCCAGCTAATGGTTGTACCTGCTTAGGTTTCCTGGGTGTTGTATCTTGTGTGCCCTTTTACATACTGTGTTGCTTCCAGGCGCCCCTCTGTCTTGGTTACTTCTGGGCTAAGATCCCTGTATGTGGACATTCTAATTCCTGGCCCTTCTTTTCAGCAGTGCAGTTGCGCGCTCTGAGAGAAACTGACAGAAACGTTCAAGAACTGATGGTCAGAGAAGAGGAAAAAAAATCAACTCTTACATGAGCTAACTTTTGTTATGAAAGATGAAAATAAGTTCTACTTATTACAAACCCAAATCTCTGCTACCTAAATAGAGTGGGGAGTTTTCCATTGTCTTCCATGAGTTTTAGTTCGGTACTGCAATTATTCTTCTTAAATGTAATTTACATGCATATGTAAGAATTTTTGTCCCTGAAGGCTGTTGATTCCCTGTGTTAGTATTTGAAAAAATGCAGAATATGAAAAAATGCAGGGTCTCTATTAGTAACAACAGAAGAAAGAAATTGTGGCTAACAAAGGAAATATAGACATGTGAACGTTTTCCACTGTGGAAGGGCTCTCCCAGCACATTAAAATGGGCACAATATATTCAAGAGCCTCCTGTTATTCATGACAATAGCACAGACAAGCTTTTCACTTGCTTCCAGCAGAGAGGTAATGACTAATTCTGTGCACTTTGAAAAAGGTATGTGTAGCTTCTGCAGTAAATTTGCAGAATTACAAACCTAAATTATTTCTGCATGTACAGCTGTGATCCTATTCTCCTAACTGAAAATGAAGCTAAGAAGCATCTACCTTGGTCCTGTTCAAAAGCAAGTAATTGAATTGGTACTGCCTTCTGTGTTTGTGTTCCTGACTAGCATTAAATTCTGTTCTTGACTCTTAAGTTACCCAATATGTAAAGTCTGGTTTAGAGCATTAGCTCACTTTCTAAACCCTTGGCATTTGGGCTAGTCTGTATCTGGTACCTCAGTGGTAGCTATTTTAATCATTCCTCTGATCACTAGTCACTACCTGGTGAAGTTAAGGAGCTCTTTCTCTCATTTTATTCAGGTGCTATGCAAGTGGAAGGAAGTATTACTCCTGCAAGCCCTTATAGTTAAAGGCTGTGAATGGCAATTCAGCTCTGTGAAGAAGGGGTTACTTGCTACTCCAATATACTCTGTTTGTGACATTTGTTTGTACATGCAAATATATACATCAGAAATGCCTTTCTAGTTTGTTGTACTCAAGCACATGCTATTTTAAGCTGACATTTTCCAACCTGTCCTGAGGGAGTTAGATGTCTAAATTAAATTCACTTTGACTGATTGGGATATTGAACATCTCTGAACTAAAATCCTAGTGATAGACAGTGGGGCTTTATTAAAACACATTTTTTGCTCTTCAGTAAAGCAAAAATATATGTCTACATCTAATTTTTTTAATAAAATGGCCATATAATTGAATTGTGAATGCACATATATGACTTGAAGACTAGGCTATTTTATTAAGTAAACATGCAAAATACATACACTGAAAGTGCAGCTGCCATAGTGTTAACACCCCCAAGCTGTTTTGATTTGGAAATGATATAAACACTTCCTATGAAAACTCTATATTCCTGTTGATTTAAATATGTATTTGATTGAGTGACAAGTAATTCATTATAGCTGGTTCTCTCATGAAAATAATGTCTATTTTTTATACTTGATTTTTGATAGTAGAAATGAAACGTTGAAAAGCAATGGCATTGAACATGATCCATGTTGAACCTCTGATCAGTGCCTCAGTCTAGTATCATACAATGACATTTCGGGACAAAAATGTGAATGAGAATTTAGGTTCTATTCCCAAATCTTCACTTAAAACTTATAAGCAATTTTTTTAGCAAAATGCCATGAATATTATGAAGCTTAGTTTAATCATCTCTCAAATGAGTTTAAAAAGCCCGACAGTCTTAATGAAGCATAGCAGTGGTTTTGAAACATTTTTAGATCTTCCCATTAAAGGCACCCATGAAGCTTTATACCATCATTTATATAAATTGTAAGGAAAGTACTAATATGTTTTGCATAGTGTGAGGACTGACATATATAAGCATGAAATATAAATTGGGAAACCTTACAGCAAATAGAACTGATTCCCAAATAACTGAACATGGCCCAAATCTACTATTGAAATTCAGTACAATTAGCCTTGTACAGAGACCTGTGACAACTGCAACTTGGGGAAGAACAGCAGAGTTAGAGACATGCCTGCCTGGCTGCCTGCTGTCTGCTGTGTTGTGCAGATTCTCTATTCAAATGCTCTTTAGAGAACACAGTCTGGAAAGGCCTCAAGCATTGAAATGCAGAGAGGGAAACAATTCCAAACAAGGCTGCCTCTGTGCAGCTCTGTTTCTGATATCAACCTTGAAAGGTTTACACTGAAGTTCTCTGCTTCACAAACTACTTCAGATTAATATCATTCTTGGAAAGGGCTATAAACAAAAGGCAAGTGTCTCAAATGCTTTTCACTGCTGGGAAGAAGTGTTATGAAAGTCTGACACCAGCTGGCACTGGCCATCCTGGTGAGGCTGGTCTGCCTCAGGTTATCATCATTTTGCAGGCCAGCATAGTAGAAAATAATGGCAAGACTGTCACCCACTGATTTCTCCTCTCCAAACTGACTGCATCTGGAATAGTTGTGATGAAAAAAAAGAGAATTTGTCTGATAGAGCTGTTTTGGCAATCACCTACCCAGTGTGAGCAGTTATCCCATATAGCCTGTAAAACCTGGAACTGGGAGAAAATGTACTTATCTTCTAAAGGCTTAGGGACGATGATTATTTGTGGTCTGTATGTCTTTGGAGTATTAGGAAGTTTTATAAAAATAGTCATAGTGATAACATGAGAGCATTGGTACGTGCCCTCAGAAGGGACAGCTAAATCTTTTTGCATGCAAATCAGTCAGCCACTACAAGCATGTATAAGCATAAAAACTTATTTTGAAATGAACTGAAATTTAGAATGGATGCAGTTATCAGCATATTTTACCTCACTGTCCACTATCAATTTGCTACTGATGCAATTCAATTGCAATTTCACAAGCCCAGAATGTTCTGAGAGCTGCTTTACCTGTGTGATCCTCTCTCATCAGCAGTGTTAGGTAAGAAAGTCAGCACATTCCTTTTAATATCATCTACAACTGATGGTCTTTTGGAATGGACAATAGAAGTCTCTGCAGAAAGTTCTCATCTCTGGGAATGAGTGCTCGTGGGATTTCTGTGCTTTCAGGATGTAGTCCAAAACATCTTTTTATTTTTTCATCCTCTTTAATCAGCCTAACAATAGAAGGACAAAATAACTGTAGGAAGTTTTTTGGCTGCAGTAAGAGCAGTGGCTTTTCTTACCCTTTTAAGGAAGTTTTCTCTGTGGTGTCTAAGATGTGTAAATAGCTCCAGGAAATTAAAGCTCTTAAAAAAATCTCAAGTGGATAATTTGCCTGTGTGGTTGCAGTTTACCAGGAAAAAAACTGAATAGTGATCTGTAGCCAGAATTTATATGCAATTGCAGTCATCAGATATTGCTAATTGTATCAGTTGCACTTGTAAATTTGGATTGAATGCCATTTTAAAATGATTCTCACTGGTGCCCCACTGGAGATTCAATGCAGTCTCAGACATGATACAGTTCTAATCCAGGATTCATATATATTGACATGCCACCCTGGGGCCCAAGCTTTAATCACTACATTGGCTATATTATGGGTTTCTTCCTGTCTCTCCAGGCAGGATTAGATAAGGAGGAGGACTTGCACAAAAGCCTGCTGGGATTGTTCAGCTTGGAGAAGAGAAGGCTCCTGGGAGACCTTAGAGCAGTCTTCAGTACCTAAAAGGGGCTGACAAGGAATCTGGAGAGGGACTATTTACACGGCCACATAGCAATAGTACAAGGGGAATGGCTTTTAACTGGAAGATGAAAAATTTAAATGAGGTATTAAACGATCTTCTCTGTGAGGGTGCTGAGGCGCTGGCACAGGTTGCCCAGAGAAGCTATGGCTGCCTCATCCCTGGCAGTGTTCAAGGCAAGGTTGGACGAGACTTCGAGCAACCTGGTCTAGTGGAAGATGTCCCTGCCTGTGGCAGAGAGGTGGAAACTGAATGAGCTTTATGGTCTCTTCCAACTCAGACCAGTCTAGGATTCTACGATTGCTAGTTCCTTGAAAGATGGTGCTTCTGCTTATGATGGTCTGTTTGTGATGGTCTAACTTCCATCATTTGTGAAAAAAGAAATGCTTCTTTACATACTGTATATTCTGTAGGTTTGGATTCTACCAGGTATTGAACAAACAGCAGCAGAGGTCAGAACAGAGACTCATCTAAGTGCTTACACTGTTCTGCTTTTATCTATTTAACTTTACTCTTACCTTTCAACGTTGCTGTTGCTCATTAATACTTACCTTTGTCTTTCAGCAAGAGAAAGCATCTTTAGTAGTAGTTTCATATTGTTTCCTTAAGGAACTGAAGGAAAAGGATTAAATATTTTTCAAACACCAGGGATTTGCCATGCACCCTGTATTTCTCTGAAAGACCTGTACATGGGGTGCAGAGGTCAGGGGTGGAACACCTGCAAATGCAAGCAGGAAAAAATTATTTGCTTCACTGACAGTTTTCTCTGCATTAGGGATGACCAAGTCATTGAGAGCTGAGCTCCGCTTCAGCAAAATACAACTTATCCTGTCAGCAACCCATACAAACTTGACATATGCTGTTAAATGCTGGCATACTGTCCCACATAAATCTTCCATGGAAGTGGGATTCTCCATTTCGTAGTACTACAGCATGTTATCAGTTTCCTCTCTTTCCCCGCTTATTGATGGGTATATTAAGACTATTTAGACTGATACAAAGTAGAGGCCAATATGTGGTGTATCCATCCACCTGTCTTCCAGATTTAGACTGATCTATTTCTCATCACAGTGCATATCTCAAGTTGAGAAAATATGTTCAAATTTAAGTGAACAAACAAAAAAAACCCGCAAACCCCCCAATCAAGCAACCGTCTGGCTCCACAAGAACATAGTTGTTAGGAGATCATGGATATGGTCTAAACCAGCAGCAAAATCTAAATCAAACCAGATTTCATCTACGCTATATGCATTCTTTGCACTTCTGTTAGCATAAGCAATCTGGTTTTAAACAGGTTCTAAACTTTATCTGAGTAGTCTCCACCAGGCAAATGCAGTCACTTTACATTGCCAGTGGTAGCCAAATTTTATGGTTTGCATGTAGCTGGCTGGCTGGCTTCTGTTTTATTAAAGAAACCAGTATTCATTTAAGGGTTATAATAAAGTTGCAGCTGTTCTTCTTTGGTAATCTGAATTGATAGGGCTGTCCCTGGATTACTGTTATATAGGTGCCATCACTCACTAGAGAATAGCTGTTCTAAGTATATCAATGCATATTTAAGAAACTGGAACTCATTGCCCATGACTTCAATGCTAAAAACACTAGGTCACTGAAACGGTTTTAATTACTTCACTGTCCAGAATTATGGGACATTAATCCCTGGAGGATAGTAAAAGGCATGCAACTCTTTTTCCTATGCTACTGACAAAAAAAGGCAAAATAGTTTCAGTGTGAGTGTCTATAGTCAGTTGAAGTTACTCTGAGTCACCACTTCTGATTTTGAATGGAGGCTAAACTAGCTCCTTTTGTCAGAATATGTTACCAAACTACAGACATATGGTCTGGAATAGTTCCTTAGGAGCAGAGCTGGTGGCAGACACAATGCCATATTGTCCAAAATTCTACTTACTTACATTAAGGAAAATGGGAGCTGGCAGCAAGTATAATGCTACAATTTTATAGTCTAGAAAGGCTTTTATCAATGTTTTAATGCAAATGGGACAAAACCAGGAAGGAGATAAGGACTCACACAAAGTACATAAGCCAGGCAGCCACTACTGCACTACCTAAGAGCCCTCTCAAGCTCAATTATGGTATGACTTGTAACCTGGTTTAAGCTCAGACTGTTAGACTTCCATGTAACAAAGTGCGCAGGAATTAACATGAGCAATTTCGAAAGGATACACAGAACATAACAAGAGAACAAGTATCTGTGACTTTTCTGGTTTGCTCTAAAAAACAAGAAATTGTCCCCAACACATGCAACATCCAGGCATATATTTAAGCTATTCCTGGTGTGTTCAATACAAAGAAAGGTCAGACCCCATCTGTAGCCAGATGGATGGTTTGCATGAAAAGGAGAAATCTTTCAAGCTCTCTAAAAACAAACTTCTCTCTGGTCTCAAGAACAGAAGATTCTGCCTTAACTATAACGGGTTCCACAATATGCTTGCATAAATCAAAGAGCTGTGTATACATGACACTTCCCCTCTTCACTATTTATATTCACTTGAAATGAAAAATAGCTCACCACCTGCCTCATTTCTATCATGATGTAATAGGCCACAGAGTTAACGCCCTTTGATATGAATGGCAGAATGAAATGACAAAAACAGTCAGTCTTAGACTGAAGATATTTGGAACCTTACCTGGAACTTTTCCATAAGAAACATAAACATCTCATAAACAGATTAAAATAGTTATTCCAAGTATGTGTATTGTAATGAAAAAACAAATGCAACATACTTCTGTTTCACGCTTACAAGTACTAAAATTATAGAACTGTGTGGAGTAAAAGGATTTAATATTTTATGAAAGTTTTAAAGTAAATTTACAGGAACAAAGGAGCTTTACTGACCATATGGGGCCTCTCTACAACACACAATGTTGTTCCAACACACAGAAGACTGTGGGACTTTACCTCAGAAAAATTAACAGCTAAGAGAGGAGAAAGAAAATGACATCAGGCATCAACAGTCACATTAAAGAATTGGGAGTAAGTTTGATATCTGGAAGTAGGAACAGCTTCAGAATAAGCTTAAACCCACTGTTTTCAGGTGAATGAATAACAACTTTTGGTCTGCTGAGATCCAATGAATCACTGGGAATACTTTTGACAATTATTACAAACTCAGGAAATCTGTGGGTTGAACTGAAGGGAAGTGAAGATGAAAAGAAACCACGTCTTGGTCCAGGCAGAAAGATGGAGAAACAATCCTCATACAGGCTCAATGACAGCAGAGGGCGGTAGTAAAAAATACTACTATTGAGGTCATATAAAAATAGACCAAAGAGCATTTCATGCCATTTGCATCCTGAAATTAATAAACACCCATGTACTGTCTAAATTTGCTATTTAAGCTTTACTAATTTTCTGGTTTCAAGTGAAGCAAAACTGAAGATAATATTTTAAGTGGTTTTACTTGAATTAAATCAGTCAAATTTAAGGAGCTTCATGAAATAAATTCCAAAAGATAAAATTTTATTCATTAATGGATTTGGAATTAATTTGAAAGTCTTGATTATCTTGTCAACAAGCAATAACACAAAATATCTCTGTGTCAGCTTCATGCACCTTCAGCAGTCATTAAAGAAGAACTAACAATTGAATAAGCCATGAAGAGCTGGCTGTGTCCTTTGTGGTTATCCCATATTGAGATTGCCTGATGGAGCAGAGGGAGAAATGTTGGTTCTGCCTATTGTTATATGTGCTGAGCACATTAACAGAGGAATTTGGTTTCTGTGGCAGTCAGTGAGACATTGTTCTTTTTCCACTGAGATTAATTACATCAGTGGGAATTTAGAATGAGCACAAACTGCATGATCAGGGTCAAAATCCAGTGCTCACTTATTCTCTGTTAGGGTTATTCCATTCAAACAGCAGTTTGTCCAAATTACTAGTACTTTCCATGACTTCTTAGGAAATCTATAATACAATATAACCAATGTATTTACCAGGAAATTTCCCTCAAAAAATGAGTTCAGCCCAAATCAGCGATGGACTGTTTTAAAAGCTTCTATTTTGAACAATGCTGATTTGAACCATACCAGGCAGTAAAAGGAGCTTTCTTTAAAATTAGTTTTTTCACCAGCATTACTGTGTCACTGAAAAATGAGTCAGTTAAAGCTTAACAACAATGACAAATAAACTGAAAATGAAAATACTTAAGCCAAAGGTGGATGACTATCCATAAATACCGGCATGTTAGCACTCAGCATGCAGGAGCTCCATCTGCCTTCCAGTTTTTGGTACTGCTGCAGAAGCCGGAGTTTTAAGGAAAAGAGCGAATCAAAGGTAGCAGTACTGTAATGAGTCATTATAACTTTATTCCACTCAACTTCGTCACTACACCAAAGTTACTAATTGGAAGTTAGGAAAGGCTTCCTAAGACGAGCCAGGAGTTTCTGGAGAATGGATTCTTTTTCCAACAGTAAAACTAGAACTTTTTAGTGTGCTTATTTCTTCCTGATACAAGAGACAAATAAGTGAATGTATGTGTAATGCTGAAAATCCTCTTATGGAAAGAAAAGATCCCCCATGCTGAAATCCTGCCACATAAGGGAGAGCTCTGCCATTTTCCTAGACCATTTCAAACAACCCAAGCATGGTTTAAACAGATTCTTCTGTCTGACAACGGGAAAGAAGTTCAGTAGCTGCACGACTTGGCAGATGTATCAGAGAGCCCAGTGGGTTACTACTGCTTTCCACACTTGTGCATGTCATATGCTAACCTCTAGTACCCACCAACCCTCCTGCAAGCAGGACCTAAAGAAAGCTAAAAACTGCACCTGTTGATTGATCTATTGATTCCTTGCACTTAAAAGATTCCTCCAACCCATGGGACCTCTTTGTACCCAGTGTAGCTGCTTGAGCTTAGTGTTTAGTGTTTTTGTTTCAGTAATTCTCAGAACACAGTGATGTCCAAGAAGTCCCATCTTGTACTGCTAGTTAACACACTAAAGAGCAAAGGTTAAAAATACTTGTTAGTTGTCTGACCTTAAAGGAGAATCACTCTTCCTGTCATGCATCAGTCATATTATAAAGTTTCCTGCTCCTAAAAACTGACCTTAATTGCTCATTGAATAATTTTAGCATAATCCAAACTTTAAAAGTTTGATTTAATACACATGATGCAATGTAACTGGTATCCACAGTACCAGGTGGAAAAGACTCACCCAGGATTATTAGGGAGTCTGAACCTCAGGATGTTCAGAACTCAAATTCAAAAGCTCACTAAGACATTTTGGATATCCTAGTTCTGCAAAACTGAGAGCTGGGAATTTTTTCACAAAAAAACTCAAAAAGAAGAATTTCTTTCATGTTTCACATGGCAAAAGAAAACGGTTGTATAAGGCTTTACTAGATATAAGATATTTCCGACTGTATCTTCCTAAAGTTGTTAGCCCCAAATAGATACTTTGTGTAATAAATCTGATAACATACCATTATCTGTTTTTTATTCATACTACATTCACTTGACTTGTATAAGTTTGGCACAAAGAAGGGATCACTGGTGGACCTCTGCCCATTTGTTCCAGTAAATCAACTGAAGGTCAGTGTTGAGGGCACCAGCAACCGCAAACTACTTACATAGATTTACTTCTTCAAAGTTGCGCATCAAACTAAGTTTTATTAATTTCTTCATGTATGCACGCATCAGGTCAGTCATCCTGCAGAGTTTGATTTAAATTTCAAGCCCCTCTGTTCCTTGTTCTCACAAGCACAAAATTAAGAATTAAGGTAGGATAAGGAAACAGTAAAAAACTAGTTAAGCAAAGAGTATCCCACTAGTCCCACTTGCTAGATGGGAATGATTTGGCAATCATGAGCAAGCACTTAACGGGAGATCAGATTCCAATGCCCCTTGCTCTGCTCATCATTTTTAGCCTTGTGACTACACAGACAGGACTGTACACCTGTGCTGTGCAGGATCAGACCTTCAGAGATCAGCTTACAGATCTGAGAGAGCAGCACTTTTTAGAGACACTGCACAGAATCTGATGACACAAGTATGGGAGACTGTGATGGCATTAGTCAAGGATAAAAAAACACAGGCAGAGAATGAATGAGTGTGATGACTGCAGCCTATGCAAGGCAATGAAAAGAATCCTGAGTTACAGCTTCAGAAGGAAAGACACAAAGTGATCAGTAACATTCAAATCACATTAGAAATTATTGTGGATATCATAAAGCTACAAAGTAACTGGCACTATTCAGCTGATATGAACCTGGTACAGCTCTGGAACAAGCAAGAAAAATGTAACGCAGTTGATGTGGGAGAGGATGTTTGTCTTGGCAAAGAACAGTTAGTTCATCTCATTCTGCTGAAGAGCAGACTGGAGGGAATCAGAAACATTATTGTCAGTAGGGAGAAGACATTTTAAATACTGTTAGTAGGAATGCTCTCACTTGGAAAACAAAAGAGATTTAAAAAAATATCTTTCAAATCCTCAGTTTTAAAGTCCCTACTGACATAATGACAAATCCTATGGTACTTTATTAACATCTTTAATAATTTTGGCGATCTTAAACTGCTCCTGCAGTTTATGTTGAATCCACGTGTGCAGTATGTTTTAGTCACTCAGAGAGCTGAATTTGTTTCCGTGACAGAGCAGAATCAAAGACACTTTAACACAGAAACAGAGGCAGAAACAGTTTCTGTCTTGATCAATGATTTAATATCCTGGAGAAGAACATTTGGGCTGATCTATCACTGAATTTCCTCCAAGGAATATGTTGCTAACTATGCTCATATTCAGCTTCTACTCTGATCTGAAATATGCTTAAGTTTTAGTTTCTCAGATATTTATAACGTGGGACCAAAGTGACATTAAGAAGTGTGATGCAGTTGCTGTTTTTAAAGCTGTGGTGGTATACAAGCAGGCCACTTCCTGGTGTTTAACACTGAGATGAGAAAATAGACAAGTACTATCAACCACAGCAAGCAATAATGTGCGCTGCATGGTATGGCAAATATGGAGAATGCTGAATTTTGAGGGGTAAATTAGTTCATCTCAAATTATTTCAACAAAATCCAATCTATGTATCTGAGAAAAACTACTCCAAAAAGAGTAGTGAGTAACACCGAGCAAATACACTTGTCAAAATCAATTATTGCCTTTCAAGTGCAGGAAAATGACAAATGAGCAATTAAGGACTGCTGCTCCTTATTTAGAACTGGAAGAGAGAGCCATGAGCCTGCAAGAAAAAGGAACATAGAATAGTTTGTGTTGGATTTTCAGCTTTTTCCACATGTTGCTTTCTTTCAAGTGGAAGTTCTGTGAATATATAGGAGAGAATAAAATGCCTAAAGTATTGAGGTATTCATCTTCTGCATTCAGCTGCTTGGCTGCCCTGCAGAACTGCTGTGAATCTTGTTAAGCCAAGTTTATGTTCATTAGACTGTGGAAACTAAAAAGAGGATTTCTGCAGCTGCGATTCCTTTTTTAGGCAGCTGGTAGGGCTGATCTCCATCAAGAGCGATTTTTTAATAGCCAATAATGGTAAATATTCTGAGTATGAGGGAATTTGCAGTCATTAGGCTACTGATGTAACACAAGACCTTCACTAGGATAGGATTTATGTATTGGGTCATCTCAGTATGTGTGAAAAAATATAAACTCAAAACCAGGTGCACAGAACATGGGTACATCAAGCTTCCGTACTTCCTGTTTCAACAGGCTAAATATCATGGCTTAAATGTCCATGATGGGGAGACCGCAGGTGTAGGCAGGATTACCTCAGGGTTTCCTATTGGCAAAGGAAGAAAAGGCCCTGTAACCTGCACCAAAATTTGGCTGAGAAGATGGCCTTTGGCCAGCACAACTTTTACCTACAAATGATACTGTCCTTCAGAACCTAAGCAGGGCTATAACTACCTGTTCTTAATGCTGGCCACTACGCAAGGCCCTGGGAAGTGCCCCAGAACCACCCTCCGCCGCCAGGACCTACACTGAACTGAGGGAAACTCCCGCCCCTCACCGCAGACATACGGGCGAGTCTCTGAGGCACCGCGCCCTCCCATTGGCTGATGGAGGAGGGAACTTCTGATTGGGCGGCGGGCGGTGGAGTGCGTTGTGATTGGGTGAGAGGCGGGTGTTGGCGGTGAGGGGGTGGTGTTGTGGCGGGACGCGAGGTAGGGGCGGTGTCTCGCGAGAGTTGTGAGGAGGCCGTGGAGGTCTCGCGTGGCCGTGGCATGCTCCGCCCCCGTGTGCTTGGCCCGGCGGCGCCGCCGAGCGGGGCTGATCGCTGTGGGCTTTGAGGCGGCACCGGTGAGTGACCGGCGGGATGCGGTCATGGCGGGTGTGGGGGTCCCCGCCGCTCTGCCCCTCTGCTGTGTGCACACCGGACCGCGCTTTACTCCGTGAGGGGTGTGAGCCCTCGCCGCCCTCTCCGGGCCGAGGCCGTTTCTTCCCTGCCCCTCTCCGGTCCCTCCTTCAGTTGAAATGGGGGGATCTCTTGCTGTCTCCTCGTCAGCCTTCGCAGGCTCCGCCTGTGGCGGCCCCACACACCCGGGACAGCCCGGCCTCCCGGAGCCCCACCTCATAGCCTCTCCCGGTTTTCATCCGCCGGTGTGCTCCCTTTCTCCCCAGCAACCTCCCTCGGTTGGGAGCTGCCCGGAGATATGGAGGAGTCTCCGTACCTTCCCGGTGTCACCCCATCGCGCCCTGTCGTGTACAGAGTGTGGGCTTATTTCTGCCTTCTCCATTCTCTCTGGAGAGGCAGGTTTCTCTCCTGAACGATCTGACCCCTCGCAGGGCTATTACCTGTCCTCATCTTCCCTTTTCACTTTTAAAGATCGCGTTTATGTCTCGTCTTTGTTACTAATGCTGTGTCTCATCTCTGGGAAAAGATTAGAGAGGAAAAGTTTGGCTGGTGGCTGAAGTAGGAGGGTTTTCCTTTGAAGAAAGAGCCAAAATAGAGTATGTTACGAGTGGATTTTGCATTTGTGTGTTTGCGTGTTTGAGTGTTCGTGTATGCCATGGCTGAGTGTGGCCCAGTTGGTCTATGGAGTCACAACTCTGAAGAGAAGTCTGCAAATGCAAAACGCCTAAAAGGCATCTCTGGACAAATTGGAAGGCTGTTAGGTATTTATGGATGTGTTTTGTAACTTCTCAGCGTTCCTTAAACAAAATGCTTCAGAGAAAGATGAGCTTTCCGTTACTGTTTCTTATATTGCAGCAATTAATGCATGAATACTCTCAGACTATGCACACGAAACATTCAAATGGTTTTCCTTGAATTTTTTGAATGCTGATTACAGATGCATAGTTTGAAATCGTAGTGGCTTAATTTCCTCTGTCTGCTGAATTAAGGGAGCTTTGATGTTGCTGGTGCCAAGGGCTAGCTGTGTGTACCCTGTCTCTTCAAGATAGCTGATAAAGGCAACTTGTTACAGCATGGTCTTCTCACACAAATACTGTTTAACCAAAGTTAGACTGATCCTTTCTAGTCTCATACAGAAGTCACAACATGGTGATCATTTGTTTGCAGAGCTGATCTTAGCACGGTTTGAATTGGGGATAAGCTTAGGTAAGGTGTGCAGGATATTATATTTATGTTGTGATTAGTAGTGGTGGTAGTAGTGCTGGTAGAAGCTGCTTATCCACAAATCAAGGGAATTACTGAAATTGATAAAGCAGTTTTATTTACATGTATAGTCTAATTGTCAGTTTTCACCTGACAGTTTAAGGTGTTTTGTTTACAACTACCACTATATAATTGTAACTCAGTACCTTCACTTCAGCGTCTGTTATGATGAGAAATCTCTCCTTCAGTAAAGAAGTGAACTAAAACAGGAAATGTTGTTGGTAGGAAGAAGTCAGAATTCCTTACCTTTTATTAATGGAAATTTATTTATACACACGAGTCAATAGCAAACTGGTAACTCTGAATTAATAAGTAATCTGGCTTCATTATGTTATCCTGACTTCTGAGATAAGAATAGTGATGCTACATCTTTTAAGCTATCTAAATCAAGACAGCATAATAATGACTAGAATTTTGGTTATACGTGGAAAACAAGCTAAATAAAGTCGAGTTTAAGTTAATTTTTAATTTGTCTTCATACTTCTGTTTTCTGGTTTTGAAGTTGTCAGTTAAAGCTTGACATTTATTTCTTTCTGATTTTTAGTAGAGACCTGAAAATCTGCTGTCACATCCACCTATGAATTTTCTTCCTGGTAATTTCGCATTTCTCATCTATTAGTTTATTGTTTTGAAATGGCCTTACTGGCTGCCCATCCCCAGTATCTCTTCAAATGGATTAAATTCTTGCAGTAATTTTGTATAGGAAAGGTTAACAAACTTTTGTCATTCTCCTTACAAGCTACTTACAGGCATTTTAGCAACTTGATAAATGCTCCTCTAATAAATAGTGTATCTTTCTTTTCTGTGGATTCTTCTTTCAGCATGGTTCACAGAATAAATATGTGCAGGACGTCAGTAATGGTTAGTAGAGAGAGGTTTCGTTAGATGTTTTTGTTCTGGTAGCAACTTCTTATTATCTGAATTTCAGAAAATATACAATCATCTGAAAGGTCCAGTGAAAATGGATGGAAAAAAAGCATTACATATACCTTAAACTCTTGTTATTGCCAGTCTGATAACATGTTAAAACTTCGTCTCATTAAAATAGTCAAAGACTTGCTTCTAACATATCTTGTGATGTGGGTGTTCTGGGTACTTTATTTATGTATTAATTGGAATAAGTGTGTTTAGGTAAATTATCAGATAATATGTAATGACTAACTCTTGTAGCAAAAGAACTCATGACATGCACCTGGTAATGTTTTGCTTGTTTTGTTCTCTTTTGTCTCCTAGAAATGGGTCTACTTTCAGAAGATGCAATGCACTAGAAGTGCTGCTTAGTCATGGCATCAGAACTATGTAAAACAATCTCTGAGGCAAAGCTGGAAAGGCACAAGAACTTGTTCTTAAATTATCGAAATCTCCATCACTTCCCTTTGGAGTTACTGAAAGATGAGGGGCTGCAGTACTTGGAGAGACTTTATATGAAAAGAAATTCCCTGACCACATTGGTACGACAACCTCTTTATTGTAACGTTTACTGTGTGTATGTTTAGGAATTCTGATTTTTTGGAACAGAAAAACAAAGATAATTTAAAAAGCATAATATTCTCACAGCAAATCTGATTCTGAATGTCATCAATTGTGATATACGAATATTTGGTTGTATTACATTTAAAGTTGCATAGGTAATGCAAAGAATAAATGAAAGCTTATAACATTTTATGGTTACTCATTTGAAGCTCTTTGAAGATCTGCTGAGGGTTTTCTTGTGAAGTTTATTGTTTTGGGGTTTATTTTTTAACTGCTGTAAATTTTGCTCACATTAGTGGTAAGGCTAAGGGCTGCTGTTGATAAGAGAAAAACACAAAAGAAAACATTTAGTTTCAGGGTTGTGGAATTTTCTGTGGTGTCTTCTTTTTGTTCTGTTTTTCCCTTGAACTGAAGAAATTCTTACACTGACAGAATGCAGTAATCTCAGAATTCAGTGTGGGGTAGTTAAATAACTGTATGAGACATTCTGAGCTGGTAAGATTCTCTGAGAGAGTCAAAACTTGCCACTGTTGATAGGCTCAAGTGTCCAAATTATTAAGGTCTTTTTGCTTTTTATTGTCTTGGGGCTGATATGATAGATAAAATAATAGCCAGGGCAGAGGAGAAGGAGATCCTGGCTACTTAAAATTCACCAAAATTATGTTTTTCAATACTTCCTAGAAAAAGTTCAGTACTCAAGTTTAAGGAATAGTGTTTGAAGTTTTCTCTATGAGACACTGGAAATCCTCAGTAAGGTTTTTACTACATGGGTCAAAAGCTGAAAAGACTGAAAATTTTGTTTTTTTCTTCCCCTTGAATAAGTCACTTAAGTGTGCATGTACTGCACTTTTTGGTTTTGGGCAAGTCCTTTGGTTAATAATTTAACGGGAAGATGAGATTCGTGGTTATGCCTTAAGGCTGCTTTAAAAATTAACCAAAGACTGTGAACAGTTCTGCTTTGATGCTTTGTAAAATTCAGTGATTAGTGATGTAAAGTTCATGAAGTTTACACTGCATCAAGGATGCAAGAATCATAAGTAGAGTTTTGTATGTAACTTCTCTGCATGTATGTTAGAGCCTGCTTTCATTTTACTCCAAGTAATTATAAATTAGAAACCAAAACTAAGTCTTGCAAGTTAACAGTTTAACTCCATTTCCTCTTAATATCTGTTAATATTATCAGCCAGCAGAGATGTAAGATGCCATAAGAGTAATTAATAGTTACTGTCAACAGAAGGTGTATCAAATGAGGGAGGCAGCTCTCACCCAATGGTGTTTAGTATTGTAATTACAGAAACGAAACAATACTTAATGTAGGTCCTACCTAGGCAAAGTGACTTGCAAACAGCATGAAGTAGAGCATTAGGATTTAAAATGATGGAATAACTTGCTCATAATATGACTTGATGGAATCTCATTCAAGCACATAGCACTGTAGTAAGGAACTAGATAAACAAAATTGGGTCTCATTCATGGCGCATCTCTTCAGCAGAATAGATGTTGGAAGTAGTAGTGGACCAAAACCTATCAAGTCAGCAGTGTGTTGCAAAAAAAAAAAAGAGGCAGATGTCTTTTTGGAAATTAGAAAATTTCTCATTTTCCATTAAAAGCAGAAGGAAATAATTATTGGATACCATTAAAGCATAAGCTGGGACAAAGATTGAGCATGGAGTTTAATATTTATGAATAACCTAGGTAAATTGGAAAGAACCTAGAAAACAGCAACAAGGAATTTTTAGAGGACATGCTTTATAAGAGAAGGTTGAGATTTAGGCTAATTCCTCTTGCAGAAAAAGAAGAGAAAGGGGGAAAAAGAATGGAAGAGGAGTAATAGGGGAGAGCATAAATTATCAGTATTTTTACAAAGCAGTATTTTCATAATGATTTTTTTCTGTGTCCACTGCTAGTAGGACAAATAATACTCTCAGTTTCAGTAGTGACCTCACTTGGAATATTGTGTGCAGTTCTGGTATCCTCAACATAAAAAGGACATGGAACTGTTGGAACAAGTCCAGAGGAGGGCCACAAGGATGATCATGGGACTGGAGCACCTCCCCTGTGAAGACAGGATTAGAGAGTTGGGGCTGTTCAGCCTGGAGAATTGAAGGCTGCGTGGAGACCTCGTAGCAGCCTTCCAGTATCT
Organism: Forpus xanthops; assembly: GCA_032466535.1. Lineage (NCBI taxonomy): Eukaryota > Metazoa > Chordata > Aves > Psittaciformes > Psittacidae > Forpus > Forpus xanthops. The sequence goes on from JASSUY010022315.1 coordinate 46,907, forward strand.
GAAGGGGGCTATAGGGATGCTGGGGAGGGACTCTTCATGAGGGATTATAGTTATAGGACAAGGGGTAACAGGTTCAAACTTAAACAGGGAAAGTTTAGACTGGATTTGAGGAAGAAATTCTTTAGTGGAAGGGTGGTGAGGCACTGGAATGGGTTGCCCAGGGAAGTTGTGAATGCTCCATTGCTGGCAGTGTTCATGGCCCGGTTGAACATAGCCTTGGGTGACATGGTTTAGTGGGAGGTGTCCCTGCCCCAGGCGGGGGGGTTGGATCTGGATGATCTTAAGGTCCTTTCCAACCCTAACTATTCTGTGATTCTGATTCTATGATTCTAAGATAGTTACATTGTAGGAGGATCTCATCCAAGAATAGTTGGAAACAAGTTATTGAAAGGAGATGTTTCAGCCTTTTACTCCTTTGTTTCTATACAATGTGCTGAGTATTGTGTCATCAAGAAATACTTTAAATTGAATATGGGTTATTAGCAGTAATCAAAACTAAATCTGCGTCATATTTTTTTAAAGTCAAGTGGTACTTTTATCCAACCAGTTCATTCCTTCAGGGTTCTGAAAAATGTTGACTGAATCAGCTGTTCTCTTTGCTCTTCTAAAATGACTTTAGTCCTTGACAGGTGGCTTTTATGAAAACGTCTGGAATAGTTACACTGACAGAATTCACAGATAACTTGCAAATAATTTCTTTGTGTCTACATTGGCAAGATGGAAATGATAGAGGGCCCTGACATGAGTGTATCAAGGAGCTATAGAGCACACCCATGTCCCAGCATTGGGTCTTTCAACTTCTCATTTAATGTTTGATACCATTAGCCTTACAGTAATCCTATTTCCTCATCTATTAAAAGGAGATACGTGTTTGTCTTGGTGGCGCTGTCAAAAGCATGATCTAATGATATCAAAGAACAATTATTCTTAATTTACTGACTCAGAATGTGTGATGCTTTCCTGATCAGATACATCAGCAGGTTCACTTTCTGAGAAGTATCCAGTGGGTGTGGGGACAAGACAGACTGGTGACAGAATTGATGATTCATTTCTCATCATTGTTGTCATGTCAGCAGTAGAGGCCAGAGTTTTACCTCTCAGTTTGTGGACTGTGAATAGCTTCGTTGTTGAATGTTGCATTGAGCAACTTTGACCGAGCCCCATTGTTATTGTGGTAGTCAAGAAGATAAGCAGAATTTCTATCATAGACATGCTAAACTGTCAAGTCATCTCTCTCCTGAGGTGAACTCTCTTAAGCAGGAGTATAATGTGAAAATAGGTTGTGATTCGGCTTAGTATCCCTATACTAACAGGATGACAGTGAATTTGTTTTTTTAACATTCCCTCTTATTAAAGCTTGCACTTTTTGTGCGTAACTATGTTGCAATCTTTGCATATTTTGTTAGGTTAAACCTTTTCTCTTTGACCATTAAATAGGATTCTGTGCAGAGATCAATGTACCGTAGGAAACCTTCCAGTAGGTGGCAACAGTTGATCAGTTACAACCTGTTCTTGAGTCTTGACGTCAACAGGGCCGTTATCTGCTGCTCCACAGCTAAATTCCTTTTTATACTCAGGCCTGGGATGTGGCATGTTTGCTACATAAAAATATTATATTACTTCTTCAGGTTAGCCTATTCCTTAATAATAAATCTGTAAACACGAAGTATTTTAGATAACAATATACCTTAAATTTACATCACAGGGAAAATTGCTAGGTTTTTTAAACACAAAATTAACCATGTGATTGAGCTGCTGGTAAAAATAATTTTTTTTTTTTAATATGTGTATTGTAAAAGCTTCGAATAAAACATATAATTGTTTAAAATAGATTTCTTATGCAATAAAGCTCTTAACCTTGAATAATTTTGAGTATGGTTACAACATAACATACAAAATTTGTGAAGCTGATCTTGTGATATATGTTCATGGTTATAAATGTCATCAAGAAAAAACTGCAGCTAGGGATCAGTTAGCAGTTAGAAAACGATATGCATATGAATGTGCAAATATGGAAATCTAGTTTGAATTCAGCACTTCTGCCTTGGTGGTAATTGATTAAGCGACACAAAGTTGGTAGGTCACTTCCCAGTTTAGCAGCGTTGCAAATTAAAATACATTATGGGTAGACATCTTGGATATTTCTTGTTCTGCTTTAAGTCTGTAAAGGCTGCAGCTTCTTATTGGTCTCTTGGCTTCAACTCGATATTTTTGATAATCCACCTTTTCAGCCTCAGAATTCTGACTACCTTTTGGTTGACAACACGTTAATGTCACTTTGAGGCTGTAGTTCTGTCTGCTCACCCTTGCTATATCCCACATTGCGGTGATGGCGAACATGCGGAAATAGGGTATTGTATGCAAGTTCCTTGTTGCCATTCTTTCTGTTGCTCATGTGCTTCAGTATGATTATTAAAATGAGTTGGGTACACAATGTGTGTGTGTCTGTGTTTTGTTTTGAAACCTAAAAAATGTCTAACTCTTTTTCAGCCAGAAAACCTTGCGCAGAAGCTTCCAAACCTCGTGGAATTGTGAGTTTGTGTAGGAGTTTTAATATATTTTTATTATTATGATCCATCATATCTTAAAAATAATTCTAGACTGTATTACTTGTACCTAAGCTACCTCTTAAAGTGTGAAGGTTTCTTGGAGGGAAACTGTGATTGGTTTAAAGGAGGTATATCCAGATGTATTGAGTCTCATGTTAGTGGTTTTTTGCAGTTTCTTATTTATTGTGTAACAAGAGCTGCTTTACAAATATCTGCACTGCTGAAGGAAAAATACTTGGCACCCAACTTCTGTGTACACTGTTGTCACCCTGATAAAGCACTAGAACCTCAAAATGCAATAGTCAGGTGGTTGTAACAGACCTAGAATAACAGGTTACTGCCTCCCGCCCATCCCTAGTTGCTCATTTCCCCTGCAGCTACCCAGGGGTATTATGATCTTAGTCTTGCTGTTTGTAGTAATCAATTCTTTTGGAGGCAAGGCGCAGATTGTCTAACAGGAGCAGGAGTGATCAAGTAGGGTGGTAACTATTTCATGGTGCTTGCTATAGGCGAAGCAGTTTATCCAGTCTTGTCCAAAGAATGGATGTCACATGATCTCTATTATCATGACTATTAATTTTAAGCTGTAAGCCCCTCAGTCAGTGTTTCCTTCCATCTCCTTTTCTTCTTGTAAGGTGGTTATTTCTTTCTGTAGTAGGATTGGTGTCGGGTTGTTAAAAGGGACAACCCATTTTTCCCTTTTAACTCATTTGGCTCACTTTCAGTTGAGTAAGTGGTGAACCATTGATTCTGTTTATTTATTGGAAAGCTCCAAGCAGGAGGAGGTGTGTATGTGAGCAGTCTAATGCATTCAGATGTCTGATCTTGTCATCTTAATTTGGCCCTTGAACCACACCTTTCTGGTACACATGACCACAGTAGAATTGAACTGTTTTGTAGGTCACTGCAGTCTCTGACTTGCTTGAGAGACAGTCTTGTCTCATCATGCCTGAGAATATGTTTATGCTCTGAAGCAGTAAGATAAATGTTTTGTATTTGATATAGTTGGTATTTAATGATTTGCCATGGGGCATCAGGAAATCTCCATGTTATCTGATGCTGCTTTTAGGAAAACCTGTATAAATTGCAGCTTAGTCATCTCTTACAAACACTGAATTGTAGGAATCAAACCTCATTATTTAGGGTTTCAGCAAGTTTAGTTGTGGCATCATTACTCCACAAATTTTGGTGGTATAGAAAGAGCTGCAGTGGGCTTGTGGTTTATGTAGCTCTAGTAGTACAAGTCAGTGTTTGCTCAGACAGTGAAAAATGTTTTGTTGCCAGAGAAAGACCACAAAATAAAGATTTACTTAAAGAATAATTTGTTGCAGTAGCTTTAAATTTTGAAAGACAAATTGAACTGATTTTCTTGCAAGTTGTATCCTTAAGCAATTTCACTTGCGCATTATTAACAACTTTACTATTGTCTGTTTCTTTGCATGTTGTATCCCAGCATGCTGGGATATTAAGTGTAGATCCTCATAACATGCACTGAGCTCATTTAGTTTGAGTGCAATAGCTCACAAGTGTTTTCAGGTGCTGCAGCTGAAATGAGTGGGAGAATTCTCATCCTGAGGTTTTATATGCGGGTTCCTACAAACATATCTGCTATCCGTTTGTTGGTTACATTTTTAGTAAACTTTAAATGTTTTTAAAGAAAACCAGAAGGCTCAGATGCTCCATGTAGGTGAAACGTTCATGTCTTTCTCCTTGTTCTACCTCTGTCTCCCCAAGGAGAAATACTGCCTGAGTAGAGTAGAAATACTAATGCTGTGCAGATAATTTCCGTGTGTGGCTAAGCAATTGGACATTGAGTTCTTGGTGTTCCTTTACAATTGGATATCAAGATTTGAAAACTTGTTACTGTTATTTTTCTACAAGACCTGTTATTTCATGTGCAGCAGTATTGGTTGAGAACTAATATGTGGAATCTTATGTTACTCGTAATACTAGAAGGGCTCCAGCAGAGGGTGCCGGGTATTGTTAGTGAGAGATCTGGCCACCCAGTAACCTAAAACCATGTGTAAGATTGGGTTTTCCTTTTGAAAAATGTACTTTTAAGTTTGAAAGCCCCACTTGCAACAAGTAGATGATGTGCTTGTTTCTTCAGTCAGTAAAGGTCTAAGAGTTTATGTGGAAGGGAAAATGTTTATAATAATTCTATTGGCATGGTTTAGTGGGAGGTGTCCCTTCCCATGGCAGGGGGGTTGGAACTAGATGATCTTAAGGTCCTTTCCAACCCTAACT